>CM012455.1:14565140-14806019 GCA_003999625.1 Oryzias javanicus | reverse complement strand
TTCTGTGAGCTGACAGTCTGTCCATCTTAAAAAAAAAAGTAAATAAAATGACCAAAACACTTTCTTTTCTTTAGATATATTTTATTGTAATAGCATCAAACCAATAAAAGTCATTAAAGTAAAGTTCTGAACGTTTGTTGTCTCTTTTTGCACAAATATCATTTCCTCAAAAATGATGCAGAGATGATATTTACACAGATGAAATCAGCAATCACAGAGAGGAGCTTTGTCTTTCGACAGAAACAGTCTCACTTCAGCGTCTAGAAGTGTCACATTTCAAAAGGTGGGAGGACTTTTGTTTTATTTCCTCACTTCTTGAAATGATCAAATCCCTTGCAGCGAACATGTCAGCACCAAACAAAACTTCTAAAACTGATTATTGACTGAATATGAGAACTGGACCGAGTGAGTGTGACATCATCCATAGACAACGGCTTATTTCTCCTCCAACAAAATGCAGTCAATTCAGTTACCATTCAGTTACAGACACCGTCATGTTGGAACCGGAAGTCGTCAGTGACCAGGGATTTGTCCAAGTTGGTCTGACTCATCATTTCTACGGCAACCACTCTAGCCAATCGGGAGCGAGCTTATTGGAAGTCACCCCACCGATTGAAAGCGTGCTACAAAAATCTATCAATCAAATGTTTTGAACGTTGAATGTCAGACCACACTGATTGGTCAGTTTATAACTTCAATAACTTGAACTACAGAAAATAATATGAACAAAAAAATATCAGGAACATGTTAAAAATGGTATCAGAGTGAAAGTTATTCTGACAAATAGAATAACTGATTGTTAGCTGTTTAAGTCTCTATAGAGGTCCATGGGAATTTTTTCTCTAACAACTAGCAGGTACTTTCTGTTTGGATCTCAAGGTGAGAGGGGTCACTCAGTCCAGTTCTCTTATCCAGTCAACAACATCAACCCAGACATAATTTTCATTGAAAAATCTCCATTATCTGTAGCATGGTTTTCTGCATTCAAGTATCCATGTTTATTAAGGGATGTCCAGCTTCTACATGCTTAGGTGTGTCTGAAACATAATGGAAAGTTCTCAACTGTGAAGAAGCAGCAGAAATATGAATACAATATTGATAGGCAACCCTTGATTCCCACCCAGCAAGGGTAAATGAGCCCATATGGTTTATAGAATGTTGGCCCCCATTGGGTTTGTCTGTAGTTTCCGTGGTGGCCCCATGTGTGTTTGCCCACATTGGGTTAAAGGTTCCAGTTCCTGGGCTGCAGAGCTCGCTAGCACGCTATACTTGAGTGCCCACTTAAGCCAATGTGGGCAAACAGAGGTGGGGCCACCACAGAAACTGCAGACAAACCCAACTGGGCCCTTTTAAACCATATGGGCCCACTTGGCCTTGCTGGCTGCGTTACTTGTCCATCTAAACCCATGTATCTATTAGCAATTAGCTATGCATCTACAGCTATTATTCTCCTCTAGAGAAAAACGAGTAGATAATACTACTGAGTGATTCAAATAGGAAACAATTTAATTATGATCGTTTCTTAAATTCCCACTCTGACCATCTTTATATCTATTTTAAAAGTCTTTCCAGTGGTGTTTTAATTTTAAAATTATACAATTTTTAGGTAAAATCAAAAAGTCTGTCACGTTTTCTTGGATATAGTTTCTGCAGAGCAGCAGGAGATCATCAGAAAATCCGCTTTGAGTTGTGGGAGTGGAGTAACCCCGCCTCTTCTTCCTCTTCCCATTGGTCAGAGCTCTTTGTTTACATTCTTCCTCAGCTGCTAACATTACTGGTGCAACGAAAAATGGCAAGCAAAAGTGGACATTTCCAGCTTTAGAGTTTTGAGTCAGCTCAGATGAGAAAAACAAAGATATTCTTGGATCTATTTGTCAACAAGTCGATGCATCAGAATGGAGCGGCGCTGGGAGCATCTGACCCGCCCAGTGTGTTTTCTAGATCACAAATACAATATTTTCAAATGTCATTTTTTTATATGTCACTGATTTACAACTATGAGTAAAGAAATACTCAAAAATGTATTCTAAGTTTATTTTCTTAATATGTGTCCTCCATTGTGTGAAAATACCAGAAGAACATGTTAAAAACACTAAAAACATAATTTTCATGGGAGTGAGTCTAAAAAGTCAAATAAACCGTGGGCCACTTCTGCTGCATCACTGTTTGACTAATACAAAAAGAAAAAAAAATCTCTAAAATGTGATGTTTTTATTTCAAATAGCTGCAAAACACAAAAAAGTGGAGAAGTGCAAATCATTTTATTTATTCTCATTTTGAATGTAATTAAAGTCTTTTATGAGCCAAACTAATGAGGTGAATTGGGCCTTTCATTCACATGAGGCACATGCCAGAACTTCTGCTCATAATCCGATTTTAAACACATTTAAATGAAAAACATAGGAATTCACAGGGTTTTGAGCTGTAAATTAAAACTGATTTAACTGATTAATTAGCAGGAACTTCCTCAGAACATTTGAAAGTTCTGATCATATTTTCTTAACACTTTAATGAGAACAAACTAAAAGCTGTTCTCAACATTGACTCGGGTCAGACTCAATAAGAAACTACTTTTATTCTTGTTCTGCTTCCACGTTTTTTTTCCTCATCCCCCTCAACAGCTCGTGTTCCAGTGGCTATGTTCAAGAAAATATTTGTGTCAACGCAATTTCTACATTCAAAAGTCTTGCTTTCAAACATATGCACATTTTTAAGACCGTTTTTTGACTCTACAAAAAACATTAAGCCATGTTGAAAGTTAAATCAGCTGAACTCAACCAATCTGAGACTGATTGGTTGAAACACATGGATGGCATTCTTTTTCATTCTCAGGGATGCCAATTGTTTAAAAAAATATTTGTAGGGGAGAAATTAATAACTGCTGTTTGTGCTCAGCTAAGACCAAATCTTTCATTTATTGGAATGAGCTATGAAAGAAATGGTCTGGAGCAAGAATGACTAGATTTGCAAGATTTATTTATTTTAAATTTTAATTCTGTACATATTTTCATGTAAGAACTATTACGTCGCCTTAAACTTGATCCTAAACTATGATGTAGCACTGATTCTGTCTTTTACTTTTTTTTTTCAATTTTTACTTTTTGTATCATTATAACTATTCTTTGATGAATACAATCTGCACAAATTGTCTTTTTTTTTAATGAGAATATTTAGATTACTGATTCATATGAAGGACTTCTCAGTGAATGTTTTGAAATTTGATTACATCACTGATATTAATGATCTTTTATAACCTGAATCTATGATTGTAGGGTATAAATACATGATATTAAGTCCTGAACCAGATATTGATAATTCATGTAGAGAAAATGGTATGGTCAAGTCGGGGTGGGATTATATAGGTTTGCTGCCTTTCACTCCCTTTCAAGTGATCTATTTGTGATTCATCATGTGATGCTGTTTCATGTATTATTACCTGATTGCTTGAAATAAACCATTTCATTCATTCATTCATTCATTCATTCATTCATTCATTCATTCATTCATTCATTCATTCATTCCAGAACCCTGGAGATTCAGTGAATGGAAAAACATAGTTATTTTTACGGCACCTTTAAAATTGGACAGGATGTCTGATGATCAAAACCTTTTTCATGGGTGCATATTCATCTTATTTAAAATAATAAATAAAGTTGTGTCATTTGTTGTAACATTGCAGTGGGCTCTCATTTTTACTGTAAATAAACTAAAAAAATTAACTCAAAATCATACTGAATAAAACCATAACATGTCCACATATTTTGGCCATACTTTTCCATGCAAAAGAGCGGAACAGGAAGACAAGAAGCAACACTTTATTCCCATCAATTAGCTCAATTCTTGGACACATCAAACCAAATAGTAATTTTATTTCAATAAAAAGCTAATATTTTTATTTGTGACTTTTATTGAAAGCCAAGTGTTCTGTTCATGACTTACATACACAATTAAAAAAAAAATGAAAAGAGGACAACATACCAGTAACGTAAACTGAAGACAATTACTTTTTGTAAAAAAGCAAAAATAATAACAGTTATTTGCATCTATAATCTACATTAACATCAGACAAACTAGCCTTTGCTTCGCATCTTTGATTTGTTCAGTTTAAACATTTCTCACTGCTATAAAACATGAAACCCACACAGACACTTGATATCTCCTGCATGACAGGAAGTTCAGTGTCAGAATTACACGGTGGTAAGCTGCTCTCTGGAGCCGGATGGTTCTGAAAGGTCACACATGCTGCCACAAATCAGAATTTAGACAAACCAAAAAAGAGGTTTAACTTTAAAGTCCCACTTTGATCATCTTTTGATCTGTTGTAAAAGTGTTTCAAGTGGTCTTTTAATAATAATCATTAGCCAAAAGCAAAAAACAAACAAACAAACAAACAAGCCTGTCAGAACATGGTCTCTGCAGAGCAGTAGGAGTTCAGTAGAAATTTGCCCATGAGTTGTGGGCAGGTCTGTTAGTGTGGAAGTAAGCCTCATCTTATTTCCCTTCATCCCACACTCTGTTAGCTTACATCCCTTCAAAACTCCAAGCTAACATTAGCGGTGCTACAAACACGACGTTATATCAGAGCTATCCAGCTGTACAGTTTAGAACCAGATGAAAACAAGACTGAGCGGTCTTCCGGTTCCTTGGTTCGTGGGCTGCACGGTATTATGAGCTATTTTTCTAGAGCGATTTCCAACCAGATGCAAACATTGGACGCTCCATTTAGCCTTTATGTTTGTTGGGTCTTAGGTATGGGGTCCAGATAGACTGTTGTGTCATGCCCACTGTTGTCTTATGGGGTCTAGATGACCCCACCCTTACATTTATGTGTGATCCCTCCCACGACAAAGGAGGACAGGATTTCATGTCTTCCGCAGACACCAGTGAAGATAAAAAATCTTTGAACTTAATAAAGATCAATGTCCCGTCTTGTGGGGTCCAGATGACCCCACTTTTAATGGGAACATGTCGAGGATAGCACAAGGGCTAAACGGTATCGAACCATACATCTTGGAGTGCCCTGTTGTTTGTAGGTCCATTAAAAAGTTGAACCGTTTGGGCGGAGCTGCTGCAGCTACACGTTAATGGCAGAAAGTGATGAGGACATTAGAAAGCGCCATTTAAGCTAACGCTTCCAACGTTTTTAGGGCGGTATTCTTTTTAGCCGCCCACAATCTCCTTTCAAACAACATTTAATTCCTGTTATACATGACGTACCAAAAGTAAAGCAATGAAAATACGAGCTGCTGGATGAACTCCACTGTTGTTGCTTTACTTGTCGTCGGGGTAGAAGGACACGCTAGCGGTCTGCACCATCCATGCGCTGTGAAAACGAACCGCTCAGTGGAGCGAGACTTAACTGACACTTAAACTGTAACATTCCTCACTGAATCGGACCGGACCGCTGAGCTTTTGTTCACTAGTGAATGCATTAGTATGGAGCCCAACACATTTTCTAGATCACACGTGCGATCATTCTCCAACAGCATTTTTTTTCTGTGCGATTCTGTTGTTTCACAAAAAAAATAAAGAAATACTCCAAAACAGTTTTATCTTATGTATTCTTTATATATGTCCTCAATCATGAGAATGTTAAAAACACCTTCGGACTGCGTCTTTAGGCTACATAATCTAAAACAATCAATTGAATCCAACATGACTCTCAGAACACATCACTAGAATGAAAATCCTCGTCACTAACTGAGCAAATTTTAGTAATAATATAAATGAATCTTTATGGAGCGGTACTATTCTGAGAGTGAACAGGAACAAAATGATGGTCCATCTTTCTTTGCTGCTGGTTTCCTTCACGGTGGTCGCTGCGGTGTGTATCCAGCTCTCTCCTGGCAGGAGTGTGTGGTCAGTGGGAACAGGACGCGCTCCATCTGCAGTTCAGCAACCTGCGCGAGGTACAGTGAAGAGCATTATCTGCAACGCCTCGCTCATTTGCCAACTCGTGTTGATGAACGATCGTGCGCGTGTACAAAAGAGGGGGCTATGGGGGTGCACAGTGAGAGCGAGAGCAGGTGCTGGAGTGTTTAATGGCTGACGGTGTGAATGGCCACGGCCGGCCCTCCCTGACTGAGGAGGTGAAGTTGCGCTTTGTTTCTGCAGCCAACAATGCAAGCAAGCGGCACTCAAACACCACGGCGGAGGCGCTCCTCGCAGACGCTTCTGCATTTAATGAATCCTATCGCAAACTTTCTACTTTTCACCGCTGGCAAATTCAAAGCGTTTGACAGTGACTTAACCCTTCGCTAATACCACAACCATCTGCGGCGCTTTAAGAAAGGATGCGGCAGCAATTCTCTGACAGACCTAATGCAGCACCCTGTACAGCTAAATGGAGACCATCTTTTTTTTTAATTTCCATCTTCCACTCAGCCCTCTGAACCACATTTAAATCTGTATTATCTGAAGACATGCTCTGACCCAAAGAATTGAAGTCAACAAGAGGATGATGTCTTCTTCATCAGCCCTCAAAAGCTTTTACAGAGAAAATGCATCTTCTGTATATTCGGATCTGTGTCTACGTCTGGATAATAAGCATAGAAATGAGAGTATAAACAGGGCTTTGCCTTGAAAACAGAACTATAGACTATATGGTGTATGAGTCAGTTCATTCACTCAGCTCAGAAAGCAAATGAGTGATTTCAATCAGCCCAGGATCAAATCATGTTTCCTTGTCTCAAGGCTGTTGCAGATACTCCTTTAATGTGATTTGAAAGCACATCAGCAGAAAGAACACTAAGCTGAATGTGCTCCCTCCACAGGAAGGACAGAGGCCACAGGTGGATGCTGGGATACGAGAGGCGCCGACAGCAAAGCACATGCTGCAGAAACGTGTGGGGTTGCTTTAAGCTGACTCATTTCATAGACAATGCCTCTTTAATTGTTTTTTGTTATTAGTGTAATTTACAAAACATAAATTGACTCAATACATGGATAATAAAGATGATTAGTGCACCAGGTTTGTGGGACTTTTGTTTTTTTTCATCCAATTCATTTCTCTTGTTGAAATATTTATATTAATTGAGTTGAATGAAGCTGCTCAAGAATGCTTGTGTTCTAAATGTACATTTAGAAGCACACATTTCAGGGCATCTATTCTGCTGAAAAATACAAATTTTCACTCAAGAATGTGTTCCAGGCAAGGCTGCAATGACTTTGAATGGGTGCCGAGCTACAGGAAGAACACTAAAAACAGGATTTGTCTGTACAATGTAAAATATAATAGAAAGTAACTATGGGTCCACACATGGAAGAAGTTAGGCTTCTAAGAATGGGGCCTTGGTTGGGAAGTTAGTGGGAGTTGAATAATTCATTTAAACTGCTATTCAACTCATATCATCATTTGTGGTTGACGACACAATTCATATTCAATATTTATTCATTTTGAATGATTTGATTCACTGACATAAAATGGATCCAGGATATCTTTATCCCAAACTTTAACCAGTGTGACTCAGAGATAAATACCTGGTACAGAACAGTTCAGGTGAAGTTTTCCAGATTCCTTGTATTTCTTGCAAGATTATCAAGTGTAAATTAAAGATATGTCCAAACATTAGAAAATGAATGAATGTCACATTTTAGTTTGACAAAGTCAGCCCACTGTTGTTTTTCCACATCAAAATAATACAAAGGGGACATTATTAGATAGACACACGCCTACATTTTGATAAACACATTACGGCAGTCACAAAATCAGCCAACTATCATCTCAAAAATATCTCAAGGATTAAAGATCTGATATATAAGCAGGACCTGGAAAAAATAATACATGCTTTTATCTTTAGTCGACTTGATTACTGAAACAGTGTTTTTACAGGAGTACCAAAAAAAAAAAAATCAATCAGGAAACTGCAGCTGATTCAGAACTCTGCTTCCAGGGTTCCAACATTAACTGGGATAGGCTTCAGCAACCTTGTAAATCCGTTATATGGGTTAAAAAAAGATGGATGGATAAGTTGTTACACCCTCAGCTTTTATCTATTTTTTTTTATAAATACTCTTAGACCTTTTCCATATAATCCAGAATGTAACAAACAATGACCATCATCATAGTAGTTGGAAGATTCCAGTAGAACACAGGTGTCCAAGTCAAGGCCCGGGGCCAGATCCGGCCCGCTGGGTGATTCTACCCAGCATGCCAGATCATTTTATATTTTTGTTATAAATGGCCTGATGTTATCTTGAGCTGGTAACATATTGAAACACGTTCTCAGTCCCAAGTCATCACATTTTGACGCATGGTTAAGAACCCTCTGTGTCAAAAATGTGTGTTTTGGATGTCCCCAACTCGTCGTGTTTTGACAACCTCCGGGCCGCGAACCGACACCGGTCTGGTACTGGGTACTGCACCGGTATATTAACCCTAAACTTAACCAGGCACTGGATGCGGATCAGTACTTGCTCCAGACGTGGTACCAGACATGGAGCAGGTTAGGGTATCAGGCGTATTCTGATGTTCAGACTGCATTATAAAAGCTAAGTTTTGAAAATTTTAAAAATTTGTTTTAGTGTGTTGAATAAATGTTTATCCAGTTTGGCTCACGACCTAATGTGTGTTGGATTTTTTGTGCGATTGAGTTTGACTCTCCTGCGGTAGACCAACTGTTAACTTGTAGACTATTGAAAAAGCTGTGGATAGGGAAAAGGAGAGATTAATCACCAAAAACAATATTACTAAATATTACTTAACAAGAGATTTTGTGTGATTGGAAGATCCGAAAAGTTCGGCTTTTTTTTATTTTGGACATCAACAGTCAAATCTCAACTCTGATGGAGTCAAACGACCAGTGAAAGTTCGTACCTGATGGTTTGAACGCTGTCAGCTGCACTACCTGTTAAAGCCAAAAACAGATCAGATTTTATCGGGTGTGATGCGCAGACGGTGCAGTCACAAAGCTGACGCGTTGCTTACTTGGTTTTCTGATGCTTGTTTCATGGAGAAACTCACAAAACTCTCCTTTCTGAAACTCTCTGATAAAAGAAAAGACATATTTTAAATTAGAATTGGCTTTTGTCTTCAGAAACCCAAACATTTATTTGTGCAAGGCCAAAGTCAAGCGGAGTATAAAACAAAACAAAGCTTCAATTTTTAACACACAGAGAAACAATGAAGCTCTTGATATGAATGACAAATCAACAATGAAGTGATTTTTAAAGCCAGAATTGTTTTTGTCGGAGTTGTTTTGTTCGTCATCCTGACTTAAAACAAGAGGCTTTTTAACTATCGCTTCACACAAACAGGACAGACTGCTGCAGGCGGGACGCCCACAGTGAGCTGCTGATGTTCAGTAGTGTAGCAAAAGTGGATGAGAATTCTTTGCAGTAAACATATCAAGCACAATTTCTATGAGGCACTGTTCTTAACTCTGAATGTGGGTGATTTAAACTATCTTCTGAATGAATTGTCAACTTAACTCTTCTGACCTGGCGTCCGCATACATGACATCACATTTTGGGTTATGTAGTAAATTCTGCTTAACTGTGGCCCTGTGACTGTGTAGCTCAAATATATTAGCTTAGATCTTAAGAGGTTAAAACAACATCTGATTTCTGTCAACATATAAAACAGTCTAATAGCACATTCCAAATCAAATAGATCTGTCAACTGAACATTTGTATTTTCCTTGAGAATTCCCCTGAAGGAATCCTGCAGTGTGTTAACTGATCATTTAGGCAGTTGGGGAAAAAAAAAAAATTATTGACCAATTTATTTGCAAATGTTACACCTCTTGTGTTAGCTGTAAACCTGTAGTCACATGGTTGACCTTTATGCGTGCTGCATGTTTTTATGTTGTCCAGTCTCTTAGATTGTTTTAATAGAGGAGTGGCTGCATGTTAAGGGGAGAGCAGGTGTTTCTTGAAGTTTCCGTAAGACTCGCTCATCCACTGTAAAGGACATCATGAAAGTGGAACGTGCAAAAGGCAGAATCCAAATTCATCCCCTCCCCCTACAGCTTCTCACTCTCCTTTGATTGTGGGGGCATTTGAAGGGATAGTATTGTACAACATAGTTTTTTTTAAGGGCTAACTCTTGCGGCAGATGGGCAGTAGAGTCATCTGCCGCGAGGGTGTCTGAGGAGAAGCACTTTTCTTCACGTGGGGGGGCTCTAAAGCACATAAGTTTACATTTAAATATAAGTATGACTTTTTGTTTTGGCATGACTTTTTAAAGTTATAAAATCAATGTTGTTATGTATTTCCAAGCGCTAGCAGCTCCACGCTAACGTAGCTGACTGGCGACTATTGGTGACATCATCGTGTGGGAGTAACGACGTAATCTGAAGACACTATTCTTCCATAAATCTCAGTTTGGAGGAATTCAGATTTGGAAAAATTATGTAAATATTGCACACATTTATGAGGCACAGGTGATTATTTCATACGGTGCCCTTACGCCACACACTAGTCGCTCGTAAGACGCGAGTACTGGCATCATGCATAAACGGTGCAGGTGATGCGATGCCCATGCACAACACTTTCATTGTCCAATTTCTTTGTTTGGTAGTCAGGCTGTGCAAGAAGTAAACACTCCTCATTGGAGGAGGACTAACGATCTCCTTGCTGGGAGGGTTGAAGAAATGAAGAACACGTATGAGACGCCTGCGTTTCACCCTTCACACTTGCTTCCTCTTACGTGTTGTTAAAATGTTGCCTCCGGCCTGTTGCCCGCAGCATGCCCATAGAAAAAAAATTGTGCAATTGCGCTAGAGCATTTTTGCTAAGAGAGCGGTCTATGGTGTTGATATTTTGTGCGGACCACCTGCATACCCTGTAAAGGTTTGTCCATTTTTCCTCGGCAGACAGCCAGTATCCACCCATAAGAGCCATTATGACTAAGGACTCAGATCAGTTATTCATTCTGTCCAGAATGATTTCTTCAAAAGAGTTTCCACTGCTCCTCAGTATAAACTTCTGAGTCGTGGACTGATGAAGTTCATCTGTTTTGAGGAATTGTTCATTTTCTCCAGTCCACAGATCAGAGCACTCCTGACTGCACTGGACAGCATAAACACATTGTTCCATGTGCAGTCCTCATGTGGATCTGTTTACTGGTTCCTTTTGGCTTTGCAGGTGGAGATTCTGGTCGGTGCTGTAAAATTCTGATTACTTCTAACAACTTATATTGAAGTGGGATGTGGGAGTCAATCATGAGATATGGTGGGTAGTTTCCTGCACGCCAGAGTGTTCAGATTTCAGCTGGAGAGTTCCAATAAGGGTACACAATTGTCCTCTGTGCTTGGTCTAACGCAGGGTTAGGTCTGCAACCTTTAACACTAAAAGAGCCATTTAGTCTAGTAGTTTAATACAAACCAGAACCAGACAAGAGCCACAAAGTCTCACTTTATCATGCAAAAGTCAACTATTTGAATAAAAATTTCATAAAATTATAAATAAACCTTAAAACATTTAGAATAAACTGAGGTTTTTATCGTCTAACATGTGAGGCACAAAACACACTAAATCATTTTCAATCATTTCAAACTGCATTTGTTCAAAATTTTACCCACTTTGTTGTAATTTATCAAAGTAAAACAATGTTTGGAGACTTTTATTTGACTAACCATGAATTTAAAACACAAATTTAAATTAAATTTATAAATTAAATTTTTTTGTTTATTTGTTTGCCATGTTAAGAATCAAAGCAGAAATGACAAAACTTAAACACTTAATCCATTTTGTATTAAATTGTTAGCATTTTTCATTAAATCTAAAGAGCCACAATAAAGAGATAAAGAGCTCCGTGTGGCACCGGAGCCCCAGGCTGCAGACCCTCGTCTAACATGTCTTTGATGTGGCCAGTGTGTTTCTCCTCTTTATGGGGTTTGATTTTATCTGATTGTGTCAGACACACATCTGAACTAATGTGTGGATGCAGTTAAATATTCGTCTGAATATTAGCTGTGAAGGTAAAAAGTGTCTTATTCTCAAAGGTAAAGCTGCAAGTGTAAAGAAAGTACGATGTGGGAGGTAATGTGATCGGTCCAGGTTATGCTCCACATTTGAACAGAGAGCAAACATAAATAACTTCATATTAATGAATTGGAGAAGCAGCAAATATTAACTGAACATTCTTGAGGTTCGGTTCACAGCATGTTGTGAATACATTTCCAATCGCCCTAAATAAAGAAACTACATCCCTACATCCATCTGCTTATGCTGTAATTAGACCTGAATATCATACTTATTATAAAAGTCCTTATTGTAGCCTACCATTCTTAATAACTAATGACATGGAGGTGGAACTGTTGGCTCCTGAAGTCTCACTGGTCTCTGGACTGGAAGGGGTTGGTGGACTGCGGCTCCAGGAAGAAACAGGGACCCTCTGGGAATGTAGGAAGCTTGTTGGCTGGGAGCAGTTCTGAAATATATCCCAGTATTTATGAGGAATTACAAAAAAAGTTTCTGTCATAGGATGGTTTTGTGTCCACTCACCGTGAAAGATAAGGCCTTTCGTTTTTCCTTGATCCTTTTGATGGCATTCCTCACCTGTGTGAGAAGCAGCGGAAGGTTTCTCCAAAAGGCCTTGCTGTCTCCACAAAGATCCACGCTGCCTCAAAGGCAACACAAACCCTGACAATGGAACAAATGCTTCCTTACCTCACTGTTGTAAACAGCGTATACTAAAAAGATGTAGAGGCCCTGTGGAGAAAAGCAAGAAAAATACATTTGAGAATTAATCTATGCTACTCCATTCAGAAAAAAATCCATTTAAAAGTTCAGCTCAAGATATGTTTCCACTGGGAGAAGAACCTACATAAAAAAAAAAAAAAAAAATAAGTATTTCTTCAGGTTTTGTGTGCAACTTGCCAAACTGCCCAAAAATTATTTCAATGTTTTTTCAAATAAAGTTTTTATGTGTAAAAAACAGAAAAGGTAAGAAAATACAACAGTTTTTCTTTAAATTATATTGTTAAATGTAATGGACAATTTAAACTTGTCTTAAACTTTTGTTTATTTTAAATTATACAAACACACACGTGTGCCTTTAGACATTTGGAGACTTTAAAATTATACATTTCAAGAGGACATTCCAGGATATTCTTAAGCTTTTAAAAGTAAAAAACTATATCAATATATATCATCATATATTACCTTTGGAACACTAAAAAACATATTTTTTTTATAAAATAGTAATTATTGGGAGTATTTTCTACCCATAAGTAAAATGACTCGATTCCTGAAGCTCCGCCTGCTGTTGCATGTGGGTTCCGCCCATTTCATGATGCCTTCGGCAGCGTGTCCACGAAAATAGTCAAAAGTTCTTCAAAGATGGAAGCACATACCATATATTTTCTTTGAATTTATTGAAGAAAGGACACAACTGGAAGATATGCAGTATTCTGCATCTAAAATGAACATTTTTTGCTGGTCACTACTCGCCCAGTGGAGAAAATGAATGTTGTGTTAGACTGGAGCAGAGCAGACTTTTCCTGGAAGGTCAGACTCACTCTGGGACGTCAGATTGTGAAGACTCGCTCATTTTCATGGGAATGGGAGGGGCTGCTGTTGAGAGCGCAGGTTTTTATAGGAATTACTCAGAAATCAGGATCAAAACACTGCTTTGAGTAGTGAATACTGCTTTTTATAGTGAGGAATGAAAAGTATATTGCACTAAAGAGCTCAAAAAGTATTTTTTTTTTTTTTATGGTACGGCCCCTTTAACCCTAGAGCACTATTGCCGAGTGATTTACACCCATCAAAAGTATTTACTTGATTTCCAATATATTGCATTTTTCTGAGTGCATGGGTCCCTGGGAAAAAAGTCATACATGTCCCAGGAATGGGTGGACCAAGTCTCCAGTATTATTATTATTATTTTTTGTTCTCAAATTCCTAATTTTTCTGTCATTTTCAAGCATGTACAGTATTTAGGATCTTCCTATGCTTAAAATTTTCATTTTCTTACATAAACCAAAATTGAAAATAAAAGAAAGCTACTCTAATTTAGTATGTGTTGTCATATCTTGATATATTTTTCATGACAAATACTTTTAATTGGGTATCTTATATCGAGTAAAAATTACCCAGCAAAATTGATGGTGTAACATTTTATAGGAAAAGTGTTCTAGGGTTAAACACAGTTTTCCCACAATACATCAGAAAATCATCAAACAACTAAATAAACTAAATTCACATCAAATATAGTTAGAATGGTTAAGTTTGATACTATATTTCACAATACTAATTTGATGCTTTAGTCAGTTATTTTGTATCATATGTTTTTCATATGTATTGACACTAAAGTTAAAAAAAAAAAAATCTCACCAAGTTCATACCCTACATATTCTTGCAAAATTGTAATAATCGTAACTGCAATTATAGTAAATGATCATTATTGATTCATTGACACTGGCAGATGAAGTTCTCGTTTTATGGGATAGCTGCAGGAACTTGGGAGAACTTTTCTTCTAAGATTCTTCTTCCTTGATCATTACAAAACCAAGAAAAGTTGAAGTGAAAGCAAGAAGAGTGCATCAACATAACAGATGTCATGCTGTGATATGCACTGCCCGAGTGTCTTCTCTTTCTTTCTGTAGCTGCAAATGGACAGCAGCAAAGAAGAAAAGGTGACCCTGTAAAAACTGTTAAATACAATGCAGTAGAACGTGTTTGTTCTGGTGAAAAATGTTAGGGACACCAGTGAAACCAGTGCAAATGCTATTCTAGAACGTTTTGCAACTTTTAATGTGAAAAGAACTATTTGGTCCAAATTCTTCCTGACCAGAACCAAGTGAGAGCTGCAAAGTTCCACTGAACCTTAGAGAAAAACACTGTATATATGTTTATGTGGAAATTAAAACATGTATTTTAAATGTAGCATTTAAAAATTTATAATGACTGAAGTATAATAGTGTTTTTTATATTCAATAAATAACTTGAACTTCTTTACTTTTTATAGTATACATACAAGTTCCTTTCAAAATAAAATACACCCGGTGTTAAATATACACTGAAAAAAGCAAAATACTGAATTAATTAAATGTTCTGTAACTTGTTACATTTGCAATCAAATCAAATTAACTAATTTTAATTAATGAATTTGATAGTTTACTCAACTTTTAAAATCAATTTAATAAAAATTATAATTTAATTGTAACACATTGTTTCTATTTTTACAGTGTAAGTTCTTCCTGCTGCAGAAAATGTATGAATTAAAAATTTAAGAAAAAAAACAAATCAAACATTGTAATGTGTAAAAGAAAAAAATAGAAAAATTGCATAAGTTTCCAAATATTTGCCTTTGTACTACAAAGTTGTTGTGATTAGAAGTGCTGACGGTGCTTGGACACTCCGCCAATCTCAACACAGGTTCTGAGAAAACAGCTTTTAAATGTCCCACTTCTACTTGATTTGACTTCAGACAGAACCGGACACATAATTCAGCCAATAAATATAATTGACAAATATTTCGTTTTCTTTCAACTGAGGCACACAGCAACTCACAGGAGTCCTATCTCTGCTGAGCCTTTTATTGAGAACCGTTTTGTTTCATTACCACCTCTCCCTATTTTCATAAAAAGAAAGGCTGGCTAGGCCTGATCCTCCTACCTACATGAGGAAAAACTCCTACTGTAGTGTTATCTGGCCTCAAATGGACACTGGCAGTAAATCTAAATTAACTAGCATCTCTCTGGGGTCACCCAGGGGCTAGCTCGTTTTGATTAATTAGAGCCCGGGAAGGGCAAAGAGGGGTGGGAAAGGCTTCAACGGACGAGCAAAGAGAAAGAGAGCACATTTTCTGAAAGGTGTAAAGGAAACAAGAACAGAGTATGGAAAATGGTGAGCATAAGCAGCGCATGGGAGAGGAAGTGAATGACGTTTTATTTGTGGAGGAGAGCTGAAGTCGGATGTGGTCTGACCTGTCGTTCAAAGCTCTGGCTGCTGCCTCCCAAACATACTAACACAAAGACTCACACATACGAGTGCAAGGAAAGATATAGGGGATCGTTTCTCCAAGTAACAGACAAAAATAGAAAAAGAATGTTAATAAAGAAAAGTCACAGGAAACTTGTAAACAGTTACTGACTTGCAATAAATGGAAAGGAGTTTTAATCTAGTCCACTTTAGCTTTAACATATTTTATATTTTGAGAAAAAATTATTGATTTGTTTTCACTAAGTTTGTGTATCTTTCAAATTGCATTTCCATACGTTGTTCACAAATCTGAACAAAATTAAGTTACTTTTGCGGAAAAACGATTCAGTCCAATTCTTTTATTAAAAAACAGAAAATATCGATTCATTAATTTGGTAGTTTACTCAACTTTTAAAATTAATTTACTAAAAATTAATAATTAAATTGTGACAAATTGAAACAAGCTCATCCATTCAGATGCTCATTTCAGAGAAGTTGTGAACACGCAATTGATTAATGCAAGTATTTCCAGGTAAAAAAAAAAAAAAAAACAGCAGCAGCAGTGCAGAGGGCGGTGCGGCGCCGCGTGCAAGCCAACGCGTGCAGGTAGAGGGGCGATAAAAGTCACGAGTTCAAGTTTTGTTTTGTAAAAACTGTCTTCCTCTCAAAATGTTTCACTTGAAGCTTTAGCATGGAGCTTCAAAGTATTCAGATTTGTTTCTTTTAGAACATGAGTAATTGATTTCATGTGTTATATTTTTTCCTATTTACTTATTTATTTTTAAATGAGATGACCTTATAATGGTAAAATAAACTAGCTTTTAACTGCTCCTGACATGACAGTAATCTCCTTTTCTATATGCATCTGTATTCAGTTTGTACTTGGTAACTTTACATAAAAAGCTTTTCAGAGATGAGGTGAAAGATAACATAACATAAACAAAGTCCAGTTGACTGCTTTTTATACCAAACACTTTTACAAACAAGCCTCCATCACAAAGGTTCTCATGAAAATTGAAGCAAACAAGAAAACCTTTAATTATTCATCAAATTAATCATCTTCCTTTGTTCCAAAAATACTAAAGAAGTAGCTGCAAAATAGGAATATGTATGCTATTTACAAGATGAAAAAAGATCAACTATTAAACTTATAAATTAGCATACATTTGATTTTTGTTAAGATTTTGGGTTTTAGAATTAAGTACCAGAGAAATATTTATAAAGTTGGTTTAAAAAAAAAAAAAAAAAAAAAAACAAAACAGGAGATTGCTTAACCTGGTAAATTGATTGAAATTGATTGATTTTATATATATATATATATATATATATATATATATATATAGCACATAACCAATTATTTATATTAAAAAAAGGATGCTTTGTTTCGATGTGATGTTTGGTTTGTGGTTCAGGTTTGTAATGCTTTATCACCTACATGTATTTATCCACAGTGTGTTGAGAAATCTTTGTTTTCTTGGAGTACAGTTGCTTTTTTTTAATGTTTTCATTGGTATTTTTTGCATTGTTACAATCACATTGAGTTAGTTTTTCTCCCATGCTCTTGTTCTGTATTTGAATCTCTTTGTTGTGTTTCAGACATTTACAACCAAGCTTTCTTTATACCGTCGATTATGTAGAATTCTCTCTCATCATACATCGTCTCATTGTTGTGCACTTCCGATCTTGGTTTAATGATTTTTCAGAACTCCACATTCTATTGCTGCGGCTCTCCACAAAACGTTTGCTTACTTGGAAAGAATTGAGCGCGATGAAGACATAAGCCACGACCACAGACAGGTGGACCAGCACTCCACAAAGCCAGGTCAGACCCAGGACTGGCAGCAGGATGAGAACCGGGCGAGTGACGGCCCTATAAACACACACGTATGCAATCAGATGATTAGAGAGAGTCTTCCTCCATCAGTTCCATGTGTTTATGTGTCAGGTTATAAGAAATCACTGTGTGGTCCTTTACAGAAGCGTCAACAAAGGCATACATGTCAGCCAGCTGCAGTCAGTTAGCTTAACTTGATGGACTGATTATCAGCTGGTGTGGAGACCTCAACACAACACAAGTGTCCACGTCTTTGAGAGCTAAAGATGTCAGAAGTTACCCTGTTTAGGAAAGGAAGGTAAATGAAACCACCACAAAATCATTTTTATTGGAAAGTTTTTTTTTTTGTTTTTGCTTTCCGTACTCTATTAATACACCACAATACATGGTTAGGACTCGTTTGGAACATTCCATAAAGAATGAAAGTTACAAATGAATCTACAGGTCCATGACTGCCAGAATCCCCTTGGGTTCCTGCGTTCTCATGAGAAGAGTTTGGGACCGATAACGCACGACTTTATAGTCTCACGCGGGTCACCGGGAGGTCACAGGTGAGTTTGTGGTCTGTAAATTCTACAACTACACATGCGCAAGAAGGATCATTCAGAACTTGATTCCATATAAAGCTTCGAACACTGCAGCTGAGTGCTGATGTTTTTGGTTTGCACTGAAGCCTCTGTCTCCAGACTCATCTACATGCAAGAGCTCCTTAGTCAAACATGATCCAGCAGCTAAAGTTTGACTCAAACTGAAAACTTGGAGTCCTAACAACAGCAAAACTCTTAAGAGATTTAAAACTCTTAATAGAAGAATTTAAAGAGCTAATATGTTTAAATATAATAAATGTCATATTTTTCATTATTCATAACCAAGTATTTATAGAGTGTGTATATTTACACATGCTAAGCTATAAGGCTTATCAAGTCTCTTGACACCAGTAGCTGCAACTACTGTTCATGTGCAAAATGTCTTTAATCAGATCAAAGATGGGATTAGAACTAAACTGTGTACGAGGGCCTTAAAAATGTATCAGATTCTGTTAACATCTGTCACACTCTTGATCGGGGTAAATACTTTGACATGCACAGAATGATCTCAAATAACAAAACTGATTATGGAAGAAGTAGCAGAGGGTGAGATGGTCTTCTGAGCAGGATTTTATTTATTTATTTATATTTTTTAAAGTGACCTTTTTTCTTGGGCCAACGCATTCTAACTCCCAACTCCTCATATACCGATTCATGGTTCGGGTTCCCTCCAAGTCACTTTTTGACGTTTTGGGTGTCCCCAACTCCTCTGCTCGGAGACCCGGTTCTACAGAGTTCGCTCGTTCGTGTGGAGCAGCTGGTCGGACCGCGTTTCAAAACCTCTTTTGGAGCGCTCACGTAACAAAGCACCCCCCCCCACCCCACCCCCTCTGCAGACACGAATCTGTTGAGCTCAGAGACACGGGTCTTCATGGCCCAAAACCTCCTCTAGAACATACTTCTGCACATGGCGTAAAAGCCAGGACAGTAATCCGCCACAATCGGACTAAATTGTTTACAGGCATACCGATTGGATCAACAATCACCATAACCCCCTTATCTCGATTGGAGGAAAAAATTTGATTTGAAAGAGTCTAATGGGGTCAGAATATCCCAAACGGCCTGTTTTCATGAAGCCTTTTTATTCTGATCAGGCTTTTGATCATATTACTTGTGTCCATGTAATGCAGGTATTGAATTCTTTTTAGATCCCTTTAAAAGTAATATATCTGCAGATATTCCCCCTACAAAACTAACAAGAAAAATATCTCTGAGCAACTTCAAATTTACGGACTGCTACAGTTACTTTTCTGTTCGTTGGCAATCATCTTTTCAATGATCTGGTGCTTATATGGCCAATAAACATTTCACAGGGCAAGAAAAAGGTCGCCTTTGTTCAAATAACTATTGTCAGTGCGGTGCTGCACCTGGGTAGAAAAATTGAGTTTTCAGGCTGCAGTCTGTGCAAGGACAAAGCCGACTGTCTCTTCTGTTTAGTTTTGAAAGTCGTTCTCGCTCTAATCTCCTGAACTGACGAAACACAGCTGGCGCATACATCTCCTTCAGTTTGTTTGCAACGGAATGAAAAGAGGACCGAGGGAGAGCGGTGTTCAAACATTTCCATCAACATTGGACTGCAGATACATCGTTTAAATGTTGTTTTGAGACAGGAACATGTTTCAAGTGTTATGGGTTATTTATGCTAAGCAGAAAAGAACCCCAGAAAATAAAACGTCTCAATCTAACCCATCAAGAGGGACCATAATACACAGATGACATTAAAATATTTGATCGGGTTTTTAACTCTCAAAGAAAACCCCTTTTGATGAATAAAACATTGTAAAACTAAGACTAAAACAAACAGAAACCAAAACAGAAGAGAACCTCAATGAAGTACACTAAACTAAGAGTGCATCTTTGGTTCTGGTAAAGAGACTTTCCTGAGTTAAGCAGCGTTCACATTGGGAAGCTGATGCATATTCAGGAACGCACAAGCATTCTTGAATCTACTTTCAGAAAATGGTTTTTAAACTGCACAAGCAGGAAGGGGCTTCTTCTTTTACCACTGTTTACAAGCGCGCCTCCGCCACTTAAAGTTGAAAGAGTCTTGATGCAAAAGGTCAAAGTGGTGTTAATCTTGTGATCCAATCTTGTGTCATGGAATTCTGGTAAGGCGCAAACCGTAGATATTGAAATTTCTACAAGAATCCATTTTCAGAGGGCTGCATGGTGGCGCAGGTGTTCACGCTCTTGCCTCACAGCAAGAAGACCCCTGGTTCAAGTCCTGGCTGGGGGTCCTGAAACAGTAACACCAATGGGGGATTGGAGTTTCCATGTTCTCTCCGTGCATGCGTGGGTTTTCTCCAGGGATTCTGACTTCCTCCCACCGTTTAAAAAAATGCTTTATAAGTTAATTAGTTGCTCTAAATTTTCCCTCGGTGTGTGTGTGGGTGTGACTCTGTGCTAGACTGGCGACCTGTCCAGGGTGAATCCTGCCTTTGCCCAGAAGTGGCCGGGTTAGGCTCTGGCAGCCCCGTGACTCCGAAAGGATCAAAAGTAGTTTAAAATATGGATGGATGGATGGATCCATTTACAAATGATTGGCACTTCCATGAATTAAAGGGCATGTCACGTATGTGTCACCACCAAATCAGAGGGTCATTTTATTGATCCATGTTAGCTAGATGTGAACATGAAAGTTTTAATGTGGAAGACCAAAATGCACAAATAAGTGTGTTTATGTAGACTTTAAATTAGGCGATTGGATTGCTCAGCTGGCTGAATGAAGGACTAACACATGGGAAACCAGGGTTTCTGTGCCTCTTGAGGGTCTCTATCTGTTGTAGATATAAAAAAATGGATCTGGGCGGTTGGGGCAGAGCTGCTGCAGTCACCCGTAAATTGGTAGAAAGTGATGACGACATTAGAAACCACCAGTATAGCACTAAGCTAGAGTTTTTGTTTTCCTCTTTACAGCAGAAATCTTCTTAGCTGCTTTCAATCTTCTTTCAAACAACATTAAATTCCTGTTATACACAAGGTACAAAAAGTGAAGCAATAAAAAGACGAGCTTCTGGATGTCCTCCATTGGTGCTTTTCTACACCACGCATACGCCATGAAAACAAACGGGTCAGTGGGAGTGAGACTTAAGTTGAAAGGTTCACTAGAATTAACTAGTTCATACTGTATCACGCCTTAACCAGACTGAACCATACTGGAAAGAAAAGATAAGATAAAGAATTTAGTTGCTCTCGGGGTGGGGTGGTGCAGATCCACCATGAGCTGAAGGAGGTTTTAGGTAAGACCAGGGCCATCTCATTACCAACTCAGAAACTTTTTAGGTGGATCTTAGGAACCTTGGAAAGATCAGGATTTTTTATCTACAGAAGAAAGTAGAGCTGTTCTATGACCTGCCTTTAGAGATCTACCCAGGGGTGAAAGTAAGCCGAACGGTCCGGAGTGGCGTTCCGGTAAATGATTTGAAGACGGAACGCCGTTCCGGCTGGAGAGATCAGCTGTGCGGCCAGTTTTCACTATATAACACATGACAGAAGCCGCGGTCGCTCTTATGGAAGAAAAATAAGAAAATTGACATTGGAGCTGAGAGCAGGCATCGCTTTATTTGGATGTTTGCATTGTTTTTGTGGCGCATCAGACAGTTATTGAAACCCGTCTCTCTCTCTCGCTCTCTCTCTCTCTCTCTCCTGGTCTACGCTCTCTTGCGTGCGCCAAGTCTGGCTTGCGTCCCGAGCGCTGCGGACCCGCGACTTTCTGAACAGCAGGTGCACCAGAGAACTGCAGCTGATGATACCCAGGAGTTCGTTCATTGTTCTGTCTAAATTCAATGCACATTTATTTAAAGATTGAAAAAGTGAATGGTGACGTGAAATAAATAATTAAATTATTTAAATGAAAAAGTAAACAAAAAAGATGGAAAGAAAAGTGAATCAGATTTTTAAGAGGAAGATCCAAAAGTGAGGATGACGATGTGCATAACAAATCTTCTATAGGAGATGATGAAGAAGAGAAAAGGAGAGATGGAAGTTGAATGGAAAATGCTATCGACAACCAGGTCCATCAATCACAGATGAATTTTCTATGTTGCCAGATTATTCTTCAATCTGGACAACTGACAATATGATCTGTTTAAAGTCCCGTTCCAAAAAAAAGAAACATTTTTTGAGTTTTTAACATGCCTGTGTGTCATTCTTCTTCTGAAAGAGAACAAATGTAATCATTTTGTTTTTGCATTTCCTTTTCATCTCTGTTAATCAAACTGTCACAGACAGACTCTGTGTGAATGAATGATGTTCTTTCCATCACAACAGCTCTGCTGCACATGCACTAAACCCTCATCTGGTCCGGCTAGCGTGTCTAGTTCAGCTTCTGGAGAAGAGAAGATGGTATCTTCACATTAACAGCAGTCAAATGAGCCGCCGTACATATTTCTGTGGTCAAATCAGCATCACTGGATATTTTTGTGTGAGTTTCATTACGGTAGCAGTCCTGAGAACGCTGGAAAATCTCCACCAGACTCCACGGAGCTTCTTGATGTGACACAGAATGTGAACGGCGGCTCATTTGACCGCAGCTGTAAAAGATCTGTGAAAGTTTGGTCCATGAAGTTCTTCCTTGTCCGAACTGATGTCCAGCTCAAAACAAAACTGCTAGACATTTTTGTGGTGCAGCGGTGAAGACCCACCATAATCAGACAGGGGAGGGTCCAAGACGAGCAGGTCAGCTTCGCTCAGCTCCAGAAGCCATGCCGCCACAGTGGAGTTTTCATAGACCAACATTAAAAAATTACTTTTTAAGACATCAAGGGTCTGCGATTTTGCTTAAAAACAACATAAACATAAATAAAACACTCCTGAGAACGTTTTTCTTTTTAAATAAAAGTAACAATTGCCAAATGGGGATTTTAAAAATAAAAAGGTATTGGACTGTGTGTGTGGGGGTGTGTTGGCGTGTGTGCGTGGGGGGGGGGCAGCATAGTACCGGCATAACAAAAAATCTACTTTCACCCCTGGATCTACCAAGAGCTTTTTAGTAAGACCAGGGCCTGGTCTCAAGCCACCTCAGATCTAGACCATGAGACTGTGCTAACAAGCAAAAAATAATTTGCCAGTCTAGCGATAGCTCTGTGATCTCTGGAGCCATTAGCAGAATGCAGCATGAGGCGCACTACATAGTGGACAGCAGAGACTGCATCCAGTGTTCTGTCAATTATTATGCACATATGGGTGGCTGTGGTGAACCCATAGGGTGGTCCACTTTTGATCAGGAGATTGCGAGTTCGATTCCCACCTTGCCCGCTGATGTGTCAAAGTGTCCTTGGACAAGACACTGAACCCCAAATTGCCTCTGGTGGAAGGTTGGCGCCAGTGTTCAGCAGCAGAGCCACCACCAGTGGGTGAATAGGTAAAGTGCTTTTGGCCTTCGAGGAAGGTAAAAAAGCACTATACAAGTATACGCCATTTACCATTTCCATCCCTGGTGTGAGCATTAGGGATGTAATGTGTGTTCAAGAAAGCACTGAACGTGCTGTTTACACTGGACAGTGGCTACCCGATACTAGCGCATGTACTCTGTTGAAAGAGGGTTGGTGTGAAAAATCTGCAAATGTGAATCTTGATCCAGGATTTTTCTTTCACAGCTATATTCCGATACATGAAAGAATTGATCTCATATAATTCCAACTATTAATTTCTCCTCCATGATAACTTTTCAAACAATTGGCAGTTCTGTGAAATAAGTTATTAAAGTCTCTGATTGTTCAACTGGTTTAGCTGTCAAAGTACATTCAATTGCTGCATATTTTGTACATAAAGCCCAAAAAACTAAGGTGGTGGCGCATAAAAATGAGAGTTTTGAACGTGGAAATCTGAAACGTCCACAGGGATGAGCGTACATAGACGTGCACAGGTGTTGCCGAGGGCGATTTGAACGCATCAAAAGAGGCAGCTTTTTCAAAATAAAGGATGAATGTTTACATCAAAATACATGAACTTCTTGGTTGAAATGCTGGATCGGAATTAACATAGTATTCTTCAATGAATTGTGTTAACTCTTGTTAAAAAAAGGGCAAAAAGGACTCTCCAAAATATTGCCTTAGACTCACACATATACCAGGACTGTTTAACAACTGGTAAAAAGTTAAAATTCTAACTCCCCTTTTTAAAAAAAAATAAAAGTCATATTTCCAACATCGATCATGTGAACCATCGAGCCGAAGAAAGCATGACTGGATAGATGGTACAACAAAAACACACTTGTAGAAGAGTAGAGGTCTAAAAGACAGACCCAAAGTTGCACCCCATCCCACCCCTGAAACACACACACAAACAGATGAACAGACACACACAACTGTGCTGGGACCAGGTGTTAAGTTGATAAGCCTTTTCCAACTCCCACTGTGAACTCTTAAACTCTCACACAGTCTCTATTGACAATGACTGCTCACCCAAATAGAAAGTAGTACTCCTGTGTATACGGGTGAGGGAGGGGGAGGGAGGGAAAGGCAGAGAGAGCGTGGGCGCACAAGAGAAAAAAAACCTTTTATGAAAGAGAGAGCACAGAATGCAGGACGGGAGAGAGTGACACAGAGCGGTAGACATGCCATTGAATCTCACCAAGTGAGGTCAAAGGTCTGCATCTTTGATGCTGAGCTTGGACTGAGCATCTTAGCTCGTCGATGAGCGCTGGAAACGGTCACCATGACAACCCGACACAGCACAACTGCATTGACCTGCAGGCAGAGGACAACAGCATCAACATGGCCTCGGTCAAACATGAGACGTGCCGCTGCAGATCCACTTATCCTCACGCTCCACGGAGAGGAGGGAATCGTGCCCCGCCCGCTCAGGGAGGAGAAAAAAACAGATCACAGCAAACCTCAGCTTCTGCAGAGACCATGAGATGGAGGGAAAAGCTGGTTCCTTTAATATTTTCACACAGAAAGGGATTTCAGTGATGTTTGAGCTCATTTTCAAATGATATTTCCAACTTTCTATGCTACTTTTAAGGTCCGTCTTTGATCATTGGGTTTTGTATTTATTGGTTGTTTGGGAATTTAACTCCTATACTTGCCAGTCATGTCTCTTGGCACAACCCCATGTGTGTGTTTAATTCAGTGTAATATGTCCACACAACGATGGAGACATTTAAAAAAGATACTAAATGTTGCATTTGCACAACTGCAAGCAGGCAAATCTTGTTACCATGACACAAAAAATCATTTTTGGGATTCAAATGGATTTAGTTCAAGGAAGAATAATTAAAAAAAAAATACTTAAGGAGACAAACAAAAGAAATATCAAATTCAAGATGTAGTCACAATAGGATTGGAAAATAAAAATTAAAAGAAAAGCTATGTCTGGATTTCCTTCACTACTTACTATACAGTGCACTATATAGTATTTTTGCCATTTTGTAGTGCTGTCCCAATCTACAATTAAAATATTGAGTACACTAGAAGTTTCTTAAAATTTATTTAAAAAAAACTAGCATCTATCGATGCTCAGATTAGCAAATATAAACCACAATGCATTACGATTGAACTATTTTGGCAGAAAAAAGTGTTTAAATGTAATTTTTAACAAATCATCAACGTTTTCATGACCAGAACAGAGACGAGTCTCAAATAGATGTCGTGAAATGTTCGTATTGATTTGATTTTCTTTGTGAAATTGGTGACGCCATATCCGGCGTTTAAATAAAAGAAAGTTAAGTGTAAATTTAGACAGGGTCTAAGAGAGATACATATTCATAAATATACTGTAGTTCCACATACACAGGTAAGTGAAGCCTTTATAATTACTACTAGTCATAAATAGACATATGTGTACTTACATGACACATTCAGTCCATGTAATGTTTGTCAGAAACTGTCGAAAAGGAGTGGGAGGAAGCAAATGTATCTTTCCCCACCCCTGTTATGCTTTACTTCACTATTTTACTTATTTTCACATCAGGTATTTTTGTGTTTATCAGAGTCAGATTTTCAAAAATCCATCCCAGCAGACTGAGACCATAAAGAGACACATCATAAAGCAAGGCGTTTGAAACACTGCTGCTAATGTCAGAAAAAAAATGACACTGGAACATAAAAATCTGTTTTTAGAATGTGCTGATTGGAAAAAGATGGATTTTTTTGGGTAACAGTTGTATTTTAAGCCATGATGAGGTAATTGTTTTCTTTTACTGTTTTCATATTAATATGTTAAAATCAAGTGAACACTAAAAACATAAAACCCCAGTTATGTGAAGATTTTACACTTTTGGTTTTTGTGATGTTCTTTAGTTTTGTCATGTTCTGTTTTCCTTTTCAGTCACACCAGGTTTAAGGTGCAAATCATCCACTACATTCTTGATTTGTATTAATGACTCCCAGTGTATTTAAGTCTCTGGTTTTCAGCTATTTTTTGTCTAGACATCTGCTTTATCAAATTTTTGTTTCTCTATGGGTTCTGTCATGTTTAAGTGTATTTATTAAATGTTTAGGGTTTTTATCACGAAGCCTGGTCACCTATATATTAGGTCCTACATCACCAGTTCAAGTCCAGTCCCCAAAAAACTGTAAAATTATTTGTGTACAAAGTTACGTCTACAAAATTAACTTAAAAAATGTTGTAAATTCAAGACATTTTTGAAATTGTTTGCATTTTCAAAAATATTTTTGTTCAGATATTTGGAACAAAATGGAGTCAGAGCTTTCACTGACATGACTTGTCATTAACATTTGCATATAAATACAAAGTACAGCAAGGTCAAACAAATAAAATTGGAAACGTTGCTTTAGTTTAAACCAAGTACAGAGTTCTTTTTGCTGTTTTCCCTTTTCCCACAGCTGTCTTGTGTCAATGGTGTTTAGTGTTTCTTCAGCTATGTCCGAATTCCTTTCCTGCTCATCAAATAAAGCGTTAGCCATTTTGCAGTGCTGTCCGAATCTACAAATCCAAAATCCAGTCTGCTGAAAATTTTGAAAAACTTGTGTGCATCAATGGTCACAACGTCGATTATAGAGCACAATGCAATGCGTTTGAACAATTTTTGCACACAAAAAAAATGTGTTCACATTTAATTATTAAATAAACCATCCACATTTTCATCATCAGAACACAGTGGAGCCATAAATAGACGTCATGAAATGTTTGCACTGATTAGAGTAGAAAAAAAGAAAGAAAAGTGATGAGCATGGTGTCCGAATTGCTTTTAGAATCCAGGGCACTGGATAGTCCCGCACTATATAGTTTTTCAGTATTTTGGGATTGGGGTGGGAATTCAGACATAATCTTCATCTGTAGTTTTCAGTAATTCATTGTCATCTGCTGTGTCACCTTTTTGTTTCTCCACGGGTTTCGTCATGCTTACATTTATTTATTTAATGTCCAATTTTCCTCCACCATGCCTGGTCTCCTGTATATTTAGTCTCACACAGGATAACACATAGACTATCAATTTCACCTGAAAAAATTGTATTGTGAGGTTAAAAACTAACGATAGTTAAATTAATAATCAAATTTGCACAACGACCCTGTCAACTTCAAAAACTTTTAATGTTATAAAGTTCTCACCGAATAATAAAATCATTCTATTACATGTGTTGCAGTTATTGTGTTAAATGAGGAAATTCAAAGTTACAGGAAAATAAAAAAACAAGTTGTTTCAGTTCAATCTAAAAGGGTTAGGGGGAGTTTTAAACGTTTCAGTCAGATTATGTAAAATCAGGTATTTGGCACTCCAGATTTTTTTTTACTGGGGACTCAGCTACTTTTGAAGGATTGAACTATAGTAGACTCACATTTGAAAAACTTACTGAACAAGAATACGTACCGCTAGGACAAACACAACGGGTCCCACAAAGGCCCAGATGGTGTCAGTCTGCACGTTGAGCCAGCAGTGATCTTCTGCTTTGTATTTGTCCACTGATACTGCCAGTGTTACACCAACAATCAGGACAGGAACTCCTGGAAAACATTGTGATGAAGGAAAATGAATCGGCGTTGAACTCTGACTGAAAAAACATGTTTAAAGATGTACTTTTGTAAAATGGATTATTGGCGCGTGTTCAGTTAAATATTTTGTCTGTTCCGCTCCTGGTGGCTGTTTAGTCTGAGCAGCATTCTGAACAAATGCATGGAGATGCCAGTCCCATCTGACTGTTTGTACGACGAGCTCACATGGTGTTCTCAGCTCATCATGCGACAAAACAAACCCTCGCAGACAGATTTGGCAACATGAACAGCTGCAGGATGTTTTTTCAAAAACTGGGTTAAGGCTGAGAGTAACATGACAAGACACCGCGTAATGTTTTCTAGGCGGGATGTAATGAAAACAGCCATAGGACTGATAAGAACAGGACCTACACAGGTCAAGAGTTATCAGAAACCACAAAGTAAGTTAACGTCATTCTAAGCTGCCCGAGTGGCTGGTCTGGAAATGAACATGCTGGATGTTGAGGTCCTGGGTTGGTGTGGTTATACGCGATCTGCAATTGAGGAGCTGGTTGGATGCACTGGTAAATTCTCTGAAAAGTCTTTGGAGACAGCTGATGGTACATTAAATTCACGAGCAATAAAAACATGCATCTGTAGTGGCTGTGTGCATACATAGGGCCCTGGGGGGGTTGAGCCCTTTTTGGCTCGTACTAAAAAGTGCCGCGTTTATATTTTTGTTCATTATAGAAAAATTATTAAAACAACATTCTTTAAAACTTGACCAAAAAAAGAGATATCTAAGAAAGACATGAGAATTCTGAAACGTCATCTTTAAGGTAGTTAACACACAAACATGTAAACGCACAACTTCCTAAGACAGGGTGTCAAACTCAATCAAACAAGGGGCCCAAATCCAAAACACATCTTGGGTCGCGGGCCGAACAAGATAAAAATTTACTGAACACGCTAAAACTACATTTTTAAAACTTACACTTTTTAACATAATCATGAACAAACTAGCTATTTAGAATGAATGCTTGTGTGAATGCTCTAAGCTGAATTTTGCCACTGAAGATGCTGAAATCGATAGCTAAAAACACTGAAGCTAATAACAGGCAGCTAAGACATTAGCCTGAAAAAAAAGAAAAGAAAAAAAAAAACTTAGGTTAGCCAAAAGAGCTAGCATGTAGCTGATAAATTGGCTAAACTCCAAAGTATCCTAAAAAATCTTAGTAAATGCCAAAATAGTCCAAAAAGCCAGCAGAATGCCCATTTTTAAAACTTTAAAACCGTAACTTTTTAACATAATAATGAATAATAAAAAGACAGTAATATTAATCCAGAATTAATTAACTTAAACCTTACATATAGTTCAACATTTTACTCTCCATAAGAATATATTTTGTCAAAATTATACAAGTTATAAATGAGTGCAAGATAACATCGGGCCATTAATAAAATAAAAATGATCCGGAGGGCCAAAAAAACATAATAAAAAACTAAACTATTCGTATATAATACTTTTATTTTAAACAAAATAAACTACAAGTACATTTAAAGAAACACATTTATTTATCTATTTTCTTGCCCTACATATTTAAACTTTTAGGAGCTTATAAACTGCTAAAAGAAAGCCTCAAGAATCAATCCAAACTTTGAGAACATCCTAAAATAATGATTTAAAAGTACCCCATCCAATGATGTAATAAAGCTTCATCCTCCGGTCCTCACTGATGTTGACTGACACCACTTTGCTCCAGAGCAGAAGGCCCTCCACCAACATCCATGAGAAAGAGGCCATGAAGAAGAGATGGAGGAGTGCAGTCACCAGGAAACAAGCCGCCTGCAGGAGGACGGAGGGACAGCCAGAGCCATCAACAACACGTTGACCCATGCCTGAAGCTGGTTATGCTACATTCATGAGTCAATCTTTTGTTTCAAAAATCAATCGTTGGTGCTATAAGATACATGGAATTTTCATTGCTAGCCAAAGAGAAAGAAATGGTGGGAAATTTGTTGATACTTTGTGCGAATTAATTTTCCAAATCCACATCAGGTGTTAGAGACCATCAAGCTAAAATGTTAGACCAGTCGTAAAAGAAGAAGAGAGTGGGATGCTAGAGACAAAAGAAAGAGGAGAAAAAAAAGGAAAAAAGAGGCATGAAGGAAGATGAGGAAGATTAAAGAAGTAGGAGAGTTTAGAATAATAAAGCAACAAGTTTTTGGAGATTTATCGTCATTACTTTCAAGTGTAAATGTTAGTCAAAAGGGGCGGGGCCTGTCCCCACAATGAAATGTTGCCAACAATCCTGTTGGCTCAAAAAATGTAACTTTGAATGGAAATTTACCAGAATATTTTTACCAGTATCAATTCCTTAACGGTATACATCATCTTATAATGAAGGCTGGGTGTAGCAACCCCACAGAAACCACAAATGTGGTCTTATATAAGTGATCTTATATAAAAATATCATGTTCATTTGAATCCACATGGGAAGCTCATCTTTTCAGGGGAAATGTTAATTGTGAGGTGAGCATTCCAGAAAACATGGGTCAAGTTTGCACAAGCGTGGAAACTCACCTTGTTGTCAGAGGCCCAATCACTGCACATTAACAGCAGCTCAGCAACACCAAGAGCAACTATCAGGTTCTTATGGACTGTGGTGCGGTCAGACTTAGGGACACTGCAAAGACAAAGAGAAGAAAGAACGCACAGAACATAAAGGTTGAGTGATGCTTTTACAGTATTTCTCAGAATCTGACATAAAAAACTGCTGCACTGCAGTGAAATGCTCACACATTTACGGAGCACAATGTTCAGCTTTTTCATTTATCGATGTGACTGTGGCAGGGATTTGTGAAATGCTTTTCACCCTTGATGCTTTCAGAGTGCACTCTGCGATGTTTGTGACTCACCCCACAGCAATGAAGAGGATGAAGGTGAAGAGGAGGCCACACATAGACACTCCACAGCCAATGAACGTCAGCACCTGCAGAGCTTTTTCGTTTTCTGGGCTCCTCTTGGAAAGAAAAAAATAGAAATGAAGAAACACACACACACAAACACACACACACAAAGCATATAACATAGAAATAGTGGAACATTCCATTTGATTAAAAGCGTACCCAGAATCATAACAACTATTACCTGGGCTTCATAGACTTGCAGCAGCAATGCAAAGTTGGTGGTGTGGTTGCAGTAGCACACGGTGTAACCATAATGTCTGGACACAACCATGCAGCCTTTAGTATTCCACCAGCCACCAGTCTCTGGACTAGTTGGATATAAACAGCATGTTTTGACAGATCTTAATACACACATGTTGTCTGAGCTTGATCAATCTGACTCACCTGAGATCAAAGTCCCAGAAGGCACACACTGGATCATACACCGTGCCCAGAGAATTCTGTTTGGACAACATATACATGAGGAAACAGACAAACTTTTATAAAAATATTCACAGATGAACAAATGTTGACCTCCACTCTGTGCTGGAGCTGGAAGTTAACTGCCATGCTAACTGGCTGGTCGTCTCCCAGAACAGTGGTGGACACGACAGAAGAGCCCAGGAACGTTCCCAAATATCTGGTGGAGTCAAGACAAGATCAAAGCTTTAGCAAAAAAAAGGAAGAAACGGTTATCCAAACACAAACATGGAAAACGGGAATATGAATCTCTCAAGTTCGTCCAAGTTATTGCAGAAAATAAAAACCTGTAAAGGCAGACACTCAGGATTAAGAGCTTGGATTAGGGGTTTAAACCACCAAATAATTCCAGAGTGCGGCTATGTCTGCAGCTCACCACTTCCCCAGGGGCTGGGGTCAAATGAGGAGAAAAAATTTCACACAGCTAGGCGCGTGACAACTAATGCGACTTTAACTTTCAAATATTAACCTACGTTCACTCTGCGTTCAGTGAGGATCATTCTTGCGACCACATTCAATGAATAGTCTATAGATAAGCGTGCGTACATGCACGATTTGTTCTTTCACGTTCAAAACTCTTGCATTCACGTTTAGCTATGCACATTTTTAAGACTCTTTTTGGGCTCTATGCTAAAGAAGTGCTGCATTCAACACAAGTTGTGGGTCAAACTTTGACCAATCAGGGACTTGGATTTGGAAGCGACGCATGAATGGCGTCCTTTTAATTTATGGAAGTGTGAACCGTTTAATAACTTATCATGGAGGAGATGTTAATAATTGCACTTAGTGCCAGAATGGATTTACATGACACACAGAGCTGTGAATGAACGCGAGCAACAAATGCCTGGTGTGAATGCAGTTTCAGAGTAGACTTTTTAGGGCATTTGTCCAATTTTGGGTCTTGGGGTTAACCATATACTGAAAAGCATTAAAAAAAACAAGCCAAACAACTGAGATGAGAAATGTTCAAAGGTCAATATGCAAACTCTACAGAAAACAGAAAAGTCAAAGCACAAGGAAGAGTAAAAAGGCACGGTTTGCTTCCCACACTGGAATCACTGTGGAAACTTTGTGGCACTTTAAGAACAAGCAGGACCCTCAAAAGCCTGATTCCTGAAGGCTTGACCCCATGGTACATCCTGGTGTTCTGGGGATAAGAACCATTGTTCATTTCTAAATAATACAAACTATTAACTCTCAGGTTACTGTGTACAACACATATAATAGCTACAGTTTTTTTTATCCCTCTGACAGAACATCCTGCAAAATAAAATAACAGTTGAAAAGTTTTAACTTGTGCCTGAGCTTTTTAACCAAGTCAAAGGAGCATGTGTGCGTGACAGTATTTGTGAAACTCTGAAAGAGGGATTGAAAAAGTATTTTGCTCAACAGGAGACTTTATACAGCAGAGATCTGACTGCAGCATAAAAATAACATTACTAGAATATGAAATTTCTTATCAATTGTAAAAACACAAGATTGTTGGGGCTTAAACACAGGTAATTTACAGTGGGATACTTTAAAGTATTACTCCTTTTATATTTTAAGTTATTGTAAAATTGTTCCCAGCGTTGTTGTTTTATTATGATTATGCCATTTTGGGCCAAACTCCCAAAAACTGTGGCATTTTCTTGGTCAGCTTCTTCAGAGCGGCAGAAGTTCAGTAGAAGTTGTGGGTGGGACTGTTGGCACAGAGTAAGCCTTCATTTCCCATCATCCCTTTAAACGCTCTTCCCCTAGCTTACACCCCCTCACAACCCCAAACTAACATTGCAAGTGCTACAAAAATGGAGATCAATATTGGAGCTAAGGCCAGAGCTAGACGTCTAAGACATGCATCGATTTAGTCGTCTATAAGTGGATCCGTTGGGATGAAGTGGAGTAGTTAGCGTACGGCCCGCCCACTGTAGATTTCATTTACAGCATTTTTTTATTTAACAACTACGAATTTTTTCAAATGCATTTTTTCATCTGCCACTGATTCACTATTATTTGAAAGAAGAAGTGCTCAGAAATGACATTTTAAGTTTGTATATTTCTTTCATCATAGGAAAAGAACATGTTAAAAACTCCAAAAAACACAGTTTTATATTGAAAATGATCTTCAACTTTCTCCTTTCAAACACAAGTTATAAACATTAGATCTTCTTTTCCATATTTCCACAGACATTAATCAGCTCTAACTGTTGAACGGTAGCCTGCAATCCATTTTTTTTGTAAATCTTTTTTGAGAAGTATTTTTTCCCAAACCAAAGTTATGTCAGTATTAATGGAGAAATATTGTAAATAACAAATAGGCTTAATCTCATATTAATAGTATTATCTATTGATACACTTCCTGTTTTGTGTTTTATTGTTTAATTTTCAATTTGATGAAACCTTTTCTGGACATTACTTTGTTAGTGTTTTTTTATTGCATTCCTTTATGTTTAGAACTTATTTAACAGTCCTTTTTTTCCACAGTGAACTAATCCAAGCTTTGGTGCTACACTTTCACAGGACTGGGAGGAGGAACAACCCCCCCTCCACCAGAGCTGAGGCCCGGTGTGCACTATCAGTTTTTGCTTCTTTCAAAGACCCTTTCTTCTCTGCCTGGATCATGAGTTTCCTCCCTCAAATCCAAGTAGGACAGCTTGTAGTTTAACAGTTCTCTAAAGAAATTTCAAATGTTTTAAATTTTTTTTTCCATGCCCTCAAAGACTATCCCTCCGTTTATGGTACACGTTTAATTCCCATGTGTGGTCACAGGTACGCTGGGGCCTATCCACCAACTGTCCCAGTTAGCTAGTCCATCGCTGGCTCCACCAAAACCAAGTTTGAAAAGTCCCTCTGTTTAAAAGTCTTAAAACCACAATTATCTTCTTTTCTTAAACGACGTAGATCAACCTGTTAACTGTATCCTTCACAACGGCACAAACGGAATAATAAAAATAAGTTCTTGTGGCCTTGCAGCCTGAAAAGGACAGTAGAGTCTTAATATAATCTCATGCCATGTAAATTTAGCAAATGTCCCTGAATGACCACACATCTTTAATATATTCAGACTCCAGCAAAGGCAGAAATGGCTTGATATTTATTTATATTTATATAAATAAGACATTTCTGCACATCTAAAAAAAACTTTGTAACACTTTATGGTAAGTGTCCTTAATAAACTACTTATAAGACATTAACAAGCATTAGCAATGTGGTATTTAGTTGCTTATAAATACATTAATTAGCATTTGTAAATGTCTTACAAAAAATTTGAGTTTTAATGAACTGCTCATAAAGACAATAAATGGTTTATATATAAATGATTTGTTAAGATGAACACCTATTTGGTCATGCTTTAGATTGAGGGGCTACAAAACACTCATAAACTGCTAACAATGACACAATTAGTATATTTATTATTAACTTACAAAGCATTTATAAAAAAGTTTCTAATATTTTATAAAGGATTAAAAATTGCTTATACATTTTTTTTTAGGATTTGTAAATGAGTTTGTTTGAACTTGAAGTACATTTCTAAGACATAAATGCTAACAAATGTTCATATAAAGAGCTTACACATTTCTAATGCTATTGATGCTGTACAAGTTGTTTCTTAATCTTTTCCAGTGTTCCCCCGTTTATTTGCAGTTTTTATTTGCAGTTTCACATATTTGCAATTTTTTTTCAAGTCACGTGACTCTTCTGAGTCATCACAAAAACTTGTGACAATTTAAGACGCCTGTAGAAATTTTCAAGGATGCACCTCCGCATAGCGGAGGCCCCTCCAGAGCACAGAGGGGCGGCGGAGTGCTGTCCACGCTTTCCCACACCTCCGCGGAAGAACAGGAAAATGGCTTAAGCTTAGACAGAACCGGTCTAAAAAACTCCTGATATGCCGAAAAAGATCATCGCGGCGCAAAAGTATCACTCAAAATCAAAAGTAAGACTCTGCGTCGCTGCAAATTGTTCATTTGGTTCAAATTTCGCCGCACGACGCAGCTGAAACGCAGCGAATTAAGGGGGGATAGCACGCACATATGTGAGTTTGGAGTTTTGTGAGGTTGGCAGCAGAGCCCGGCTGCAGCCAACCTGTAGCTAATATGAGCTGTCGGCTGTAGCTGGAACGCTCCTGCGTCACACCTGAGCTGTAACGCTAGCGATGTGAGCCCAGGGTGACACTCCTCATCTGTTTCATAAAGTATGCTGTTGCTGCGGCTGATGTACAGTCTTCTGTTCTGAAAAAAAATGTAAAAATCTCTTTATGTTGAACAATACTTCAGTACTCTTTACTAAATGATTTAGGCCTACAGAGTATGATCAGAAGTGTTTTGATGAGTATGGACCGGCAACGGACATCCTTCAGTGTGGGAGGGTTCACCGCATTCACGGATTCTGCATATTCGCAGATGCCTTCAGTCCCTAACCCCCACGAATAAGGGGAAAATACTGTTTTATCTTTATAAGTAATTAATTCAAACCCGTAAGTCATTTGTAAGACATTTACAAAAGCTAATTAATGTACTTATAAGCAACCTAATACATTGCTAATGCTTGTCTTATAAGTAGTTTATTGAAGACTTTTATAAAGCATTACCAACATTTTCAACTGGTTTTAAAATATTTAATTTGCTCTAACAATATTGTCTCGTTTCGACTGAGCATTATGGTATGGTATGGTCCAGTATTTGAGTGTTTGCATTATAAAGTGGACCCATTAACTGGACCGATCTGAACCATTTTTGGGCCCCTGTTGGTTGTAGGTCCATAGAAAAATGGAATTGTCTATTTAGTGCTGAGATACTGTGGAAATCCATTTATTAGCGTAAGTTCATTATGAAGAAAGAAAACACCATGAAAGTGTCTGTATTTCTCTTTGCCATCCGCCATCTTCTCTCCAACAACATGAAATGCTTTGTTTATACGACGTACCAAAAGCCGAGCGGAAACATATGAGCTGCTGGATGACCTCCACTACTGTTGTTGTTAGCTTAACGCTGTATGAGCTATGACAGTCCAGGTTTGAGTGGAAATGCTCACTTGAATCGCTTGGACCATTCTAAACTGGTGTTCATGTCCCATGCTAGAATTTGAATCTCCTGTTGCGGTACTACTTCAGGGAAAATATTTGTCCCAAAAAACCCAAAAGATGGTATATGTTTGTGATGTAGTTTATTCTACATTTTTCTATGTAAAACAACAAGTGGGAGCACAGATTCTGTCAGTTTGCAGATCTAACCCTTTCTTATCCGAATCTGCCAAACAAAACTGTTTTTTAAAAACTCAAAAATCTTGTTGTTTTTTATGTAGAATATGGGAGAGAAAAAAATGGCAAATATAACCTTAAATTCCCAAAAGCCCCAGAATAAATGATAGACTGGGCCAGAAGATTCCATGCATTGGAAAAATAAACGTTTTATATTGAACAAGTTTTCATTTCTGTCTTCATCGTTGGTCCTACATCTTGAACCACTTTCGCGGTTGATCTGCAACAGTTCCAGTTTTCTAAAGTTTTTCTGTCCATTTTGCCACAGTTTCGTGAGTGATGCTCGCTCTGTTTTGTGTTAAAAATTTCGTTCAACCGTGCGACTGCTTCCTGATCCACTATCAGCATAATTTCAATTCGTTGGTCAAATGCATCATCAGGATGGCTAAAATGTATTAAAAAAAAAAAAAAAAAAAACCTTATACATTCTCTTATTTATATCATATGTACATCGTAGATATACTGTACACCTTTTGGCTTTTTGGGGTAAAATATGAGCAAGGCTTATTTATTTTTTCCTTTTAAAACTATAGGGAATGTTTAGCTAAAACCTCTGCTGTAAACATTCATCAGGTCAAAATTTCTGAGAAAAAAATCCAGCCTTGTTTTTTGTAGACAGCTAGCGTTAGCATTGCCTCAGCTAATGTGCTTGAATGCATGCAATCCAAACACTAAAGAGACAGTAAATAGTATAAAAGTAATCATTTTATGATTTTTTTTTTGGTTGAGAGTTTATCTGTAAACGGGCAGATTTTCCTGCACATGCTTGAACGTTACCTTTGGCTTCCGTCGGTGACGGTGGGGACCATAGTGATGTTCTCCTCTGGATTGAAAAGAGGCCGCAGAGAGCCGTACCACGTGTTGACCAAGGTGATTTTATAGAACCCTGCAAATTCAACACAGGTAAATGTTTTTTTTATTTTTTAATCTCACATCATGCAACCAAAGAAAACAGTTCTAGGAGAAATGCTCTTTAGAAAAGGATCACTTAGTGTTCACTGTGAAGTGTTGTTGCAAAACAATGCACCGCCTCTGCACTTTACAGTGGGACCTTGAGGGAGTAAATAGGTGAATACATGCCTAACATTCACAAATCTGTTTCTCTGCATTGTCCCCAGTATTCAGTCGGAAGAATTAACTCTGAATAAGTGGTTCCTGACAGAGCTCACAGAGGCAGATGATTGGTGTTCGTGTCAAACTATACCGTTGCTATGGAGATCCTGTATTTTCTGAGCTGGAACAGAAATACAGTCGAGATGAGTGTGGCTTTCAGTGTCAGGTCCACAGAAGCTTGATACTTTGCTTCCCTCCTGAAGCCTCTGCTGTTGCACCTCCAACTCTGAAAGCACAGGAGAGCAGAGTGCAGGCGCTCACTCCCAGGATGCAGTTTTACGCTCAACAAAAGAGATACAAACGCGTTTCATTAAAGTTTCTGCTCATGAAAGAAAAGAGCACTTCAGTCAACTATAGGAGTCTGTTTGAAAGTTTTCTGAAACATCTACAAAGTATGTTCTCATTGTCAAGAGGCCTTAAATATAAATGAAAGATCTTTGCGCTTGTGTTCCTCTATGAATGACTATTGCAATTATCTTAACTGCAATTAAAGTTTTTATCAAATTAACAAAAAGTTTGCAAAAAATCTCAGAGTAAACATATTTCTGCGGGTGGGTGTTCTTTCTTACTGATAGAAAAAACAAAAAAAAACTGTTGCCCGCACCAAGAGATGGTGCAAAAACACATCTATAATAAAGCTGCTGGTTAACATTTTAGATAGCAGACTGCTGGCTGCACAGTCTAAACATGTCTGACATTTTAAAGGACACCTTGTGCACAAATCTGAATAACAAAACTGAAATGATGTCAGAGCCTGATGCCGCAGCAGAGTGTGGAGATATGAAGATACAATATTTTCATAACTTCTCATTTTTGTTGTTTTCTACAGAGACATTTGGAGAAAAAGAGCATAAAAAAATTAAATAAGAAAACCAATTGCAACAAGGAAAATACAAATGAGCTCTATATAAAATAATGTAAAACATAGTGACTACTTTTTAAGACATTTGATAGTCTGTAGAAATGAAAATTAAGAAAGAAAAGAGGGTTTCACTCTGCATTGGGGGTTTCATTACCGCAAAAGATAATAGATCCAAGACGCATTTTTGCCGCCCTCATCCCACTTCCAGTGAAAAGTCTATGTAAGTGTACTTTGGGCTTCCACGTTCAAAACTCTCACATTGACGTATCACTATATAATGTTTTTGTCAGTTTATAAACTCTACATACAAAATGTTTGGCCAATGAACGCATTTTAAAAGTTAAACAAGTAGAATTTCGACCGAAAAATTGAATAAATGAAATGAAATCCATGGATGTTTTCCTCTTTAAATTACAGAAGTATCAACCTTGGAGAATTGATCATGTAGAAGTTAATAAGTGCGGCACCAAGTCAGTCATATATTGGAATAGAGCTGTGAAAAAAAGGCCTGCAGCAAGATTCCAGAGATTCCACCCACTTTGATTTTTTACGCTAAACCTCTTTAAATTGTATATTGTTCCATATACTGACAGCGCTTTTAGGAACGCCTGTTTAGCGTGTTCTTGAACACGTGTCATGTGTATGATGTTAGGCATAAAAGCTCAAAAAAACTGTTGAACTACATTTCCAAAAAATAATAATTCAAGCTATATTACCTGTAAAGTTTTGAGTGAGAATAAAACATCAAACCAAGAACTATTGAATCAATTTAGGCAATATTACTCAAAGATAAAAATAAATCTTCTGCCTCATTTTTAAAAAAAGGAAAAACGGTGGCAGAAATGTGGGGGACACAACAGAGTACTACAACCTTAGATCACAAAGTTTTTTGAAGAAGCTTTATTAGTCGCTAAAACAAAATCTCCTTTTAACAGACCTGTCATCAGCTGTAAAAATGCAAGTTCTACATACATGAAACAAAGAGCTTTGCTTTATACGACAGAGTGTTGGGACTAGTTTACAAGCAAAAACATTGTTTTTAAATTACAACTTTAATCTCGTAAATTTACAATAAAAAAAAATCATAACTATCAGATTACGATAATGAAGTTGTATATTTATGACTTAAAAAATAAAAGGCTACATTAAAACTACTTACCTTGTAAATTTAAGAGATTAAAAGTCACAAAGTTATGAGATTTGATGTTGTAAATTTACAAGAAAAAACAAAAATGACTTTTTTGTGGTGGCTCTAATACTCTTTTAAGAGAATTCATTTTAGTTTTTAATTTTCCAAAATGCAATTAAAAACTTTAAGAATGGGAGATTTCTTTATCACCTGAGCTGGTGGACAGGTATTCTTTCACTTATTCAATGATCCAAAGACACACAATAAAATCAAATAAATAATCAGATTATTATTTGTGTTAATATAGTCTGTGAGGATGAACATCCACCTGAGTTGCTTTTATTTCCAATAAATCAAAGCAATCTAGGTCAATTAAATTAGTTTAGGACTAAAAGTGTTCATGTACGATTTATATACATTTTTTTTTAAGCCTAGTCTTTCATCCGTATTTTTCTAGTACTACAGCTGTTCTAGGATTTCTTTTTGGATCTACCATATACATAGTGTTGCCAGCTGTTTTAAACTCCTTTTCTGTTTAGAGTTTCTGCTAACCTTAGCAGAACAGGCTTGTAACATAAATCTCTGTTGGTCACATATTGTATGTTTTCAGAAGTTTTATCTGAACCAAATAAAATCAAAATTACTTGATTTTTCTGGGATGAACTTCCTTTAATGATGGAATTCAGAGCAGACATAATCTCTGTGAAATCGACACATCATATAGATATAGTTGGCTAAAACCCATAAATGAAAATGTTAAAATAACATAAAAAATGTAAAAATGTTCTGCATTGTAAGACCTCAAGTTAAAATTGTGATTTGTGTATTATTGATAAATGAGATATATTGTTTTTTGGCCACTGCTATGAGGATCAGGTTTGAAGGTCAGGGCCGTTTGTTACGTCATCACATTAACGTTTTTTTAACAGGATAGTCTGTTTGGAGTCGTTTTTGTGAGCTGTTTGTTTAAAGAAAAGTTAATCTTTTTGTTGCTAATAAATAAAGGTTAAAGGTGATTTATTTTTCCTTTAGTTTGAAGTTCATTACTGGTGAAGCTGCAAAGCTCAATAGAACCGAACAAACTAATGATAGTCAGGAGCTGCTTTCATGCTGCCATTCCTTTCCACTTCTGTCGTGTCTCACTCTGCTCCAAAAAACTTCCCTTTACCGTGAAGGAAATAAGTATTTGACCTTTTGTTGATTTTGTAGGTTTGAGGGAAATACATATTTGAACCCTACTGCCGGGAAAGACTTTGTACTTTGTGGTAAAACCCGTATTAGCAGCACAGAGGTTAGAAGTTTCTTGTAATTGATGTTCAGCTTTCTGAATTTTGGTTCACTCTTCTTTACAAACTATTTCTAAACCATTCTGCTTCGGTGGAAACTCTGAGCTTCAGCTCACTCCATGGGTCTTCTATCGAACTGAGGTCAAGAACCTGTCTAAACCTCTCTATGACATTGATCTGCTTCTTCTTCAGCCATTGCTCGACTGTCTTGGTTGAATGTTTTGGGTCATTATCCTGTTGGACGACACATCCATGACCCATTTTAAGTCTCCTGGTGAAGGGAAGAAGGTTTCCAATCCTCCTTTCTCCCATCCACATGTTGAAATAGTCCTGCGTAGAGAAACCCTCCCAAACCATGATGCTCCACCTCCATGCTTGACTGTGGGGATGGTTTTCTTGGGGTCATAGTCAGCGTTTGTCTTCCTCCAAACACGACGGGTTGAGTTGATGCCAAAGAGCTCAGTTTTTGGTCTAATCCAGGGGTCTCCAACTTGAGGCCCGTGGGCCAACTACGGCCCCCCGGGACAATAATTTGTGGCCCCCCATCTTAATATGAAAGATTAATGTTAGTGCGGCCAGCAAGATTGATATGAATGACACTTGTGTGCAGAGCTGAATGAACCAATCACGGTGAGGTATATGGCTCTTTGGGGCGGGACATCGGCCGGGCTGTCCCGCGCCTCCCTCGCTCACTCATTTATTCATTCCTCCAGTCAGCTGGTCGGAGGAGAGGCCATGAAGCCGCTGAAGCCCATCTTTCACCGCGCAAAGAATTTTCTGCTCAAAAAATGGGTTTCTGACTCCGCGCCGTGTGTGGGATTGATCTAAGATCCTCTTTGCTGTCCAAAATGGTCCACCACCTTACCTCCGAAGCTCCTCAATCTCCTCCACATCTCCATTTATGCTCACTCTCTTTCACCTCAGTCACAGGTACAAGACTAAGGTCTTAGATCTTCCTCATAAATCCATCTCACATATCCCTCTTCTTAGCTGTCCTGTGCCCAGACAACGGGACGTCTGCCCTCCCAACATCTGTAACTTAAACTCCAAACAATCCAAATTTAAAGGAGTCTATTCTGTTTAACTTTGACTGTTCTGTTGTTTTGATTGACAAACGTTTCCAGTTCCTGTTTTATTGTGTGTTTTTACTTTCTCTTACACTGTTTTATTTTTACTTTGAACGGCGTCCTTGGGTTTCTTAGAAGGCGCTTCAAAATAAAATTATTTATTATTTTAATTATTATTAGCTGATATGTTGGGACCAACAGGATGAATTGTAGAAAACACAGTGGGGTCCCATGTCTGTGTTTGGTCCTTCCAACCTTTTCTTCAACAAATACTGTCATGCTGCCAACATGTCTGCTTTGTTCTGACTTTAATCATCCGAACAAACAAACACAAAAACTGTAGTGAATAGCAGAATGAGCTGTCTGGCATTAGTGGAGTGGATTTGGCTAATTTTTCATGGGCACATCTTCATTGTCTGAAACTTATTCTTTACAAATGTGCCAACATTTTCAAAAGATCCAGATTTTTTATTATCAAAAAGACTTGTTAAAAGAAAAAAAGGCAAGAATTTTACCAAACACAAATTTGAATGTGGGAAGAACAACAGAACAGAAAAAAAGTTCATTGTAGCACTTGATAGTTTATGATAATAAACAAAAATATAGACTTTCTTACATAGATAAATTGAATAAGCTTTAATGTTTTAAATCCAAGGATGAATCTCATCCTTTGTCTCATGAGTCGACAAAATTTTGTCCCAGTGTTGGAGATGCACAAGATGTGTTGGTAAAATGTGATCTTAAAACTATTTTTGAGCCAGAAGTGGTCTAAACTTTGGAATTTCTCAAGATGCTATTTTTTTTTTAGTGTTTTTCTTGTTCAACCGTGAAAGTTGAATTTATCTGAGACAGGTGGGGCAACCAGTTTGTGAGCAGCTGTTGTGGGTCTCTTCGTGTCGCTCTTTATTTCTTTTTGTGCGTGAGCTTGTGTGTATTGTTCTTCATCAAACACTTAAATCAGATCAAATATTCAGGGCAATAGGAACAAGTACAAGGTATGTCTTTTTTCAATTAAATACTTGACAGAAGTCTGTAAAACAAAATGTAAAACATCATCAAATTTCTTCCGGTTTTATAGACAGTAATAATAATCTTTATCAGATTACCAGATCATTATCATTTTTCTTTCTACTTATAATTGTTCACCTTTCAGAATATCTCCTCATTGAATCAGCTTTCACTGATCTACACACTCAGTTTGGCAGTGAGTTTACATCGGACTTCCTGCCTGACACAACTCTGTATTTTATCCGGATTGGAGACAGCACCCAGATCTGAGCCCCTCTGTGGCTGTATAGTTGAGCAGTGGCGGGACGGGTCTTAAGGACCCACACATGGATTAAGCTCATTGCGCCCACTAGGAAACGAACCCTGGTGTCCCATTTTGCCATCCAGCTGCTATATGTCTGGCTGCTTGTATACATTTTTAGCTTATTTATTTTGATTTTTTTTTGCAATAAAAATGTAAGAAAATTGAACAGAAAAAAATATATCTACAAAACAAAAGGATGTAAAAGATATTAGATACATATTGAAAAATTGATCAGGCAGTGGAAGAAACAGTAAAATCGGTTAGAGATGTAAAAAATAGATACGTTTTAAATACATTTCTTTGTCAAATGCCATGAATTATTGTTTATAGCTTTAAGAAATATCTAGATTTGAGCATTTTTGGTAAAAGAATTGGACTGCATCGTATCAAAAATCGTGTCGTATCGATTCGTGGATCGAGATGCGTATCATGTGGTGCGACAGGGAGAGATCCACACCCCCAGATGAAAATGGTCATTCCTGGAGTATAAGTGACGAACAGCAGAAGTGTGGAACCTCGTATGCAGATGTATAATCTTGGTATGACAGCTTGAAGATTGGAAACCAATTTATAAAGTTTGAGTCCCTTCACCCACACAAGTTTAAACGATCCCAACGATGGACTACGTTTTTTAAAGCAAACTTTCTGTTTTCAGGTTTCTCAGTTCATGTTGACTCTAGATCAGATCATTGCAGTTTTATGATTCATTTCAAGTTATTGGTTGTTGATGGTCAAATAAATAGTCTCATTATCTGATGAAAGACAACATTCTTTACATAAGTGCAAAATCCAAGAACAGACTCAAATGTCTAATTACTCAAGAAACGAGCAGTTTTTAGGCTTAGGTCAAGACAACCCTTATAGATTTTGACTGTTTTGAAGTAAAAGCTTTCTCATGAAACACATCCTTGTCACTGAGAATCTCTTCCAGTAATAATGCGATTTTCTTCACCATATTTCTACAGATCAACCGTTGCATAACGGCATTTTTTTTGCTTTTCTTTGTCTCTTCAGTGACAGAAACTGGAGTTTGGCTTTATATAATTTCCCCTTCAGCGGAAAATTCCAGAACTAAATGCTTGTGTTGCTAACATTTTGGAGTAACTCACTAATGTTGGGGCTGGTAATGGTCAGCTGATCGGTCTGCGACATCAAGCGAGGGCTCAGGTGGGTCACCATTCTGTCAATGCTCTTCACAACATCCATGGGGCCGTTCACCACCTGAAACAGAGTTCCCCGTGTGTCAGTGTCGGCAGCACTCACCCACTCCATCCTAACCCACAGACTCAAAGCTATAGACACTTCAAAATGACCATTCATTGCCGCACAATGCAAACTGCTTTCAGAGCCGTTAACTGTTTGCCAGAGTCTACACAGTTTCACAGAGGCAAGCACAAAAAGCTCAGCATGCGAGGCTTATGGATTCTGCCATTGTTCGAGCTGAAAATCCTGCATTCTGATTTTGCATCCCAGAAAGGAGCCTTGGAGAGAGAGCTGGGAGCAGAGCGAGGGAGTTTTTCGGATGCCTCAGGTTTTCAGAGTGCTTCTCATCCATTGAGACTGCGTTGAGGTGGCCTTGGAACACTGAGAGGGTGGGGGGGTGGGAGGAAGGGAGGGCAGGCTTTGCTCTGAGAGAAATGGTTCCTTGTGTGAGGCAATCATCCAGCGGATCTATGCACACCGCGGATCGATAAGCAATATGGAGAAAGAAAAAAATGAACCGAGTAATAATTGCATTAAACCAATGTTTCTGTAAAAAATGTGGAAACTGAACAACGTTTTAGTGAAAGATTGGAAATCCATCAGCTCCACCTGTCATTCTTTCAAATGATGTGGTCTCCTTACGTCGCAGCTTCTACAGAACCATACTCCCCTCTAGTGGTGAAACAGCAAAATAACACAAATCGAAGAATATAAAAAAACACCATGCTTGAAAATAACCTTATTGTGCCAAACAGAACTTAATGCCCAGACCCCTCCATGGGTTCATTCTAGGCAGATGAGGGAACGTCTGGTAGAGGTCACAAGAATCTTCAATCAAAAAGCTTGATAATAACAGATATTATAAAAAATAAAATAGGACAAATAAACATTAAACTGTTAAGAACTGTTGGTCCTCCAAACTGGAGATAATTTTTTATGTTTTTTTATGAGCTGCACAAAGATTCTGCTTTACTCCTGAACACATTTTAAAATATATTTTTACTGTGTGTTTATAGATATTTTCATTCCGTATTTACACTAAAAAATGATCAAGTAGGAGCCGCAATGTCATGTTTCACTCTTTTGAAATGTAGTTACTTTTGGTGGAAATTTGTATTTATTTTGCATGAATAAAACCAGGAAGAGGGTCATATCACTTCTTTTCAAAATAAAAGTCTACCTTTTCCACATAGGATGGCATTTTCTCTATTTGGGGTAGGATGTCATGCTTTTCCCTATACTTCTTCTGTTAAACTGTTTCTGCTTCATCATTTAATAGAAATAGTATAAAAAGTTAACACAATTATTTTCTTTGCAGCTAGCTCCCTTTTGTGTAAAGTCAATGAACATTGTTGTGTAGCATAACATTAAGCACATGCAAAGAGCAATCAGAGAAAAAATATATATATTATTTAAAATCTGTGTAAAATAGTAGAGTAACAGAAGAGCACATAAGTCCCTTTGAGTTGGTTTAATGTCAGCTGGGGTGTTCTACAAGTACCTCAGCCATAAATATGCAGCAAGTAACTTTTAAACGTTAGTGGCTCCACCATTTTGTTTCCTCAGTCAGAGAGCCACTATGGAAAGGCAAAAGAACCACACGTGGCTTCAGGTTGCAAACCCCTGCAATAAACTCATAGAGGGTTTGTTTTTAGAAAGGGTTTATTTTAAACTTTTTTTCAAATCACATCTGTTAAATCCAGTGGCGGGCCGTGCATTTCACACCTAGGCCTTCAGTAGTGCTCCGTCTGAATCAATCCAACCCTCACAGCTGCGACACACTTCTGCCTTATTTCTACCGAGTGGTCCAGAGCGGACTGGATCGGGCGGACCGGACTTTATAGCCTTTATGCTACAAAATGGACCCGGCAAGCAGGTCCAACTAAGGCAAATTTTCAACCCGGTCTCATTGGAAAACGGAATGGACCCGAGAGGGCGGAGCCTCTGTCGTCACACGATGTAACCCATTGATTTTACGACAACAGGAAGCGTCCGACCAGAGCTTTTCCCAACTCAAGATCAAAATTGAAAGCTCCTCTTTACGGCTGGATTTTTCTTCGCCGCGGTGTTACTTTCTGCTTTGATTCCCGACCGTGTTCGGGGGACGCAGGGGCGATTTTCTCCGTCCGAAGAACTGCTCTTCCTCTGGGATTCTCCTCCATATTCTGAGCTTCAGAACATGTGGAGCGTTTGAAGCCAAAGAATCAGTCTCAGATCTTAGAAGAACTTTTTATTGTTACTTTTCCTTGCACTGCCAATTGACAACAACTGTCGGCACGCTAACGCGCTGCCTTATTTTCTTTCTCTTCTCGCAGCGCACGCTGCCTCCCTCATGCACGCGCGCATGCACTCTTTCCCTGCCCTCTCCTTCACTGAGGAGCTAAAACGTACAGGTTGAAGCACGCACACTCATTTCACAACACCTGCGATCTTCTTGCAGAGAATAATAAATTCTTTCCATACAATATTTTCCTTTATTCGCGGGGTTGAGGACCGGAGAAAACGTGCCGCGGCGCAAAGACACACACACACACACACACCAGTTCCCGTCTCTGTGTTTTCTCGACCCCCGCGGATGAAGAATGTCCGGTACAATCCAAACTCATCAAAAACACTTCTGATCTGCTTAAAAAACATTTATTGAAGAACATTGGAGTGTCGATCAACATGAAGAGATTTTTTTTCTTTATAATTCAGAACAATAGACTGTTCTGCAGAGCAGCACCAGATTATAACGATCCTCCGCGGTTATCTTTTTCATTTTCACTGCGTTTCTGAGTCAGCTGTTAAAGCTTCTCGTTCACTGTTTTGACACGCAGCTACGTCATCAGTCTACACCCCTATGGGCTTTCATGGTGCAATCCTCAGAAATGCTCACTCAAAATGCCAGGAATTTTCGAGTCCGATCCAGTCCGCTCTGGACCGCTCGGTAGAAATAAGGCAATAGTTTGTGTTTGTGGATCCAGCGCTCTCATCATGTCCCCGAAATGAAAGTTCCTGCTTGCCCAATAAAAATGAGTCTATCATTTTTTCAAGATTTCCATATTTTTTCTTCACCTTTTCGTTGTGCAGCTCCGTTTCCCTGCGCGCGTGCTCGCTCAGCTGTAGATCCACTCTGGTTCCCCAAAAGTTTTGGAGAGCGCCGTTGCTTGTAAATGTCCGGTGGTGCGCTGATGACTCGTTGCTGCCTTGGTAAGGCAAAACAAATCCAGTATGGCTCCAAACACCATGTCGATCAGTGGCAAATAACAAGCACTCCCAGAAATACAATTTACATCGTTCCTGGGAGCCTGTGAGCCAGGAGTACCGCTCGTAGTTAGTGGACTGAAAGTGGCGGACAAATCCTTTCCCCGGTTGTGACAGGCTTGCTAGCTTCGGAGTTGCCCGACCTTGTTCAACAATTTCCAGCTTTTCTTGAAAAGTCCGTCTTGAAAATGGTTTTGACAGCAAGTCTGCCACCAAATCCATTTCTTCTCCTCCTTCGTCCATTGTGGGTTGACAAAACAGCTATCAAATCCACTGTTTGTTCGTACAGCTCGCTACAGATTCAGTTTGCTAGCTCTGGCTGGTACGCTCTCTGACTATCCAATCAACGCGTGTAAAAATGCTGACGTTTCCGTACGCCTGCTAGAGGGCCTTGGTGTCGCCAACTCCAACTCTGATTGGTTGAATCAACAGTTTGCTCAACATTTATTTTATGCTACAGGGCCCGCAGAATTGATTGTGAAGGCCTCCAGGCAGATTTCTTTGACCCTAGCAACAAATGTTGCTGAAATGTGATTGGCTAAATGCTTACATATGAAAATACACGTCTGGAAGCAGCGCAACCAGGGGGCTAGCAATGAAAGGAAGCGGACAGACAATTTGGAATTATTGAATACTTATTCATGGACAAAATATCATTAATATCAGTCTGTGATTCAGATATTTTTAGGCCAGCAGAGAAGGCCTTGCAGGCCCTGACGGCCCACCACTGGTTAAATCTGTTAAACTCATTTTAACAGCAATTCAACTCATATCATCATTTGGGTTTGTCGATCCGATTCACAGTCAATATTGTCCAATTCAATCCGATTCCCTGACCTAAAATCCATCCAGGACATCTTCATTCAAAACTTTAACCAGTGTGACTAAGATAAATACCTGGTACTTAACAGTTTAGGTAAAGTTTCCCAGATTCCTTGTGTCTCTTCAAGCTAATTAAATGTTAATTAAATTTTTTTACAAACAAACAATTAATTAATGTCAAATCCATTCAAGTTTTCATTTCATAAAGTTTATTTTCCAATCAAAATATTTAGAACATTATTAGAACTTTGTACCACAATTTATGGTAACATGTCTTCTGTGTTTCTGTAATGATATGTTTGGCATTTTTCAATACAGATGGAAATTAACTTAACTTAATTAATTAACTTGCTTCAGACAGATCAATCTGGCTGCATCATAGCAATATTACGCTACAATATAAATCAATTATGTTGATTTATTGTTACATCCCTGGTTGAATCCATCATTGATGTTTGAAAACTTAGAGGTACTGAAGCCAACAGCAGGAAGGGAGAAAAAGCGACGTCTTTATGTTTGGAGTACAGTCAGTGGTCAGTGTGTAAGTTAAACTATTTCTATAATGTGAATGTGAAAGTTTTCCTTTAGAACATCAAAGTTCTGTTCATACCGAACCTCCATGTTCTGATTCAGAATTTGACGTTAAACCAGGAAGAAACAGAAGTTGCAGTTTCACTAAAGACCACTGGAGGCAGGTTGTAGAAAGGAGCAATTACCTTTAGACTCCTCTGTTTTTACACCAGAAATAAATATATTTATAGTCTGGTTTCAAGGATAGTTTTGATGTATATTGCTTTATTTCATATTCTTGACAATGCTGGCACTAATGGGTTTAGTGGAATGTTCATGAGTCACATTTTCCCTCAAGCCTTTCTGTTGAGAAACAAGTGGAATACGGTCTTTTTCTACTAAAAACGAATACACTTGAAAAAGCTTCCATTTCAATTAATTTATGTGGTGCTGGTAAAAACATCAGAAAAGTTTCTTCCTGGAACTATTGCAGTTATTAATATGACAATCTACATTTCATACATTGTTATAGGTTATGTTGGAACTTATGTGGGCTACTGATTGTGTTAGAAGTTCTCTGTATGTATCTGTTTCTCATTTCCTCGTACTATAAAGACAAATGCATAGTTTTAAATGGTGAGCCTTGACCTCTTAAGAAGGTGGTTTGGATCCATAAAACAATCTAGATACTCAGTCATTCTCACAGAAAATGAAATTTGACTTTGATCCAAAGTTGCATGTGTGTTTTTGTTTTTTAGAACGTGCTTTGACTTAGAATGTCTTATAATTCACATTTCCCTGACAAACCCAGCATTTAATGGCTTTGCCACCAGTTAAAGAGCCTCTGCAATTGTTCTGCACATCAAGGTCAATTATATCTTCACAGAAATCTCTGCTCAGCCTGAGTGAGGAAGAATATATTTAATGACTGTGTGTTGTTACAAACAGTAAGGATGGAAACAGATCATGGTGGTTTGGTTGATTTGGATCTTGTAAAAATGTAGCACAGATCAGGAAAGGATTCATTACCTCTTTGATGGCCTGCCACTTCAGTGTGTTGTCTTCACGGATGATGCTATCAGCCACAGAGACAAAGTGCTGACTGAGTTCCAGGACGCCATCCCGGCTGCTGTTTTCCAGCGGGTGGGAGGCTGAACCGGGATGTCCGCCGTCAGAGACAGCAGCTGGATGAGCGACACCATGTCTGCCGGCTGCAATTCCCCCGGTGGGGTGTGGTCCAGAGCCTGGGCAGAGATGTTCAGCAGGACTGAGGCCTGAGCCAAGTTGCTCAGGTCTGACGGCTGCTGTGCTAGAATGGGCTGACGGCGAGAACCAGAAGCATTTTGAGTTTCACTTAATAATTGAGGTTAACCTGAAAATCATTTTGATTATTTGGAATTTTTCATAGCAAACAAATATTACTTCTAACTTTTAACAAGCAGTTATTTAAAACCCAGAATACCCAATCAGAATTTTGCACAAAATAATTTCAAATAATTTTACATTTATGACAAATAAAAATATGACAAATTGTACCTGGCTCTTGTTGGACAGCATCATCAGCTGGTTCATGAAGGCAGAGGGCCGGACACTCTGAGATTCTGTGATCTGCTTCATCCTCAGATATCGTTCTGAATCACAAATAGTAACAGTAATGCATCAGTAACTGAATTAAATTGACTTAGTAACACTTAAAAATACTTAAGCATCTGAGAAAAACGATTTATATGTAACTGTGAGAGGAGAAATATATATAAATTTAGCAGGAAACACATAACTAAAAATACTACCCTTATATTTGTCTTTTTTATTGTGTGAAGGTCAAGATATTCTGCTATAAACTATTTTTATTCACAGGTGTAGTGACGGTAGTTACATAATGTAACAACAGTAAACTAGATAAGAGTAAAACTTTTAAGGGCTTGTAAGAAAAAATGAAAATATGTAGCCAATCTCATTCCTAGTAATTATTTTGTAATAATTCTATAATAAATGAAGAAGCTACATTTGTTAAAAGTAATAAAAATTCAAATTGTTTGTATCTATTTTCATTTTGTGACTGTTTTATTATCCTCCACGGCGTGACAAAAGCCAAAAAAAAAGCATATAATTTTCTAAAATCCATCTGTTTATAGTGATAATGCACAAAACGGAGTTTCATGACTTCTCTTTAGTTAACAGAAATTGAATGTATCTGTCTATGTATTTGCAGTATAATTTTATGGCAAGAAAGCGTTTTATTACATTATGAAAAAAGATCAAGTCTGAAAACCTTTTTTCTTAAACCTTTTTATTCTACAAACACATCAATTTCATCGACCAATCTCTATAAAGACAAACCAAAAGAAAAACATCCTTTCCCGCTGCAGAAGTTACTATATTTCGGTTACTCACAACTTTTTGGTCTGTTCCTAAGATAAAAGTTTACAGTGATTGTCAAGAAATCATTTCTGTAAATTGTAATCAGAAGCAAAAAACACTGGCATGAGATGTAAATGTTTCCATATGCATTTATGTTTGAAACCCTTAGGCATAAATACATTATTAAATGACGGAGATGACCATATTTCAGTAATCTGACGTTCACACCGGCATTTGACACGCATTGTTGAACACACATTTAGCCCTTAGGGTTCACACTGGACTAGCAGGGATGGGCTTCTACTTCTTTTCCTTCTATTTACTCGTGTATATCCACCACCTACAGTCGGAAGAGCCTTAGGGTGAACTGTCAAAGTGGTGCAAATCTGATTAATCTTTTTCTTTAACAGCTTTATTCCGATCCATCCATCCATTCATCACCAACAAATCCACGTCCCCGATTGGTCAGAGTTCAACCTGCTTTAAATTTCATTCATTTTTTCTTTTTTTTTTTTTTTATTTTATTTATGAGTGAACGGAAGAAGCTCTGTGTTTACAAGCGTTCACACTGGAAACTTTAACGCACACTGCTGGGGTCAACATGAACAGAACTTCAGGTTGATGTCAAACATCGTCTGGGATCCTCAAGATTGAAATTTTTTAGCCATTTTGTCATCGGTTTGGTTCTGATCTCAGGATTCTAGTTCTATTGCATGAACTGACTTTAGCCACAGGCTTCCATGCCTTCTCTGATCCTTGTTTAACACTAATTTCCCCTTTGGCTTCTAGTACAAAATATTTGGTAACCTAAAGAGATTGTGTTGATGGAGAATGAATCAATTTCTGCCATTCAGTTGTTGTTACATATGACCCTCATGTGATAGAATATTATGAAAACCTCACAGCTCAGTTAAACCAATGCTCACACGCTAGATTTTAATTGAAATAAACATCCTTTTAGGACAGAAAATTTAAGAAAAAACACAAAAAAACAAAGTATACTAGATTTTTAGGAAACTGACACTTTGAAACATTAAAAACGGAGTTAAAAAGATTCTATTATTTGTGTTTGTGTTCTTTGCTACCCTTCAAGTTTCCTAACACCATTTCACGATGTTTAAGCCTGAGATGTTCCACACTTGTAACAAGCGTTTGCTTCACAGACTGTAGCAATGAGGTCATGCTCATTTCACTGAGTTGTCTGCTCTGTTACCAGAGCAACAAGGCCACTGAAGATTGTTATAGAAGCTCTGTAATGTTATTCAAAAAGACATGAGTAAAAGAGAAAAAAATAGAAAAAAAATACATTTTTGTTTTGAATCTAATGTTATTTCATCTATGAAGGTGCTCCTACATTAAGTGATTATTATTTAAGGATTCTTCCGTTTTAAGTCATGCCATGGAATTATAGAAATTATTCTCTTTTTCCAACAAAAAAATGAGTGCCTTCTGCCTGATTTTGGATTACATATAACATTATAAACCTTATTTATCAGGGTGGAATTATGAAGTCTATTCTTGCATTGAATGTTTAACAAAAGAACAAGTAAGAAGATCGGCATATTTCCATCTTCGAAGCCGCCTCATCCGGCTCATCAAGTGGGATGCTGGGATTTCAGAGTTGAGAAATAAATTTGAACTGGCGGCTCTGTCTGACCTCAGGAGAGTTTGACTTTCAGTTCCTTAAGACATGGCCAATGATTGAGGTTTCTTTAGCTTTTTTTTAAAGAGCAAATACATGTGAAGGTTTCTGTGTGTATGCGTATGTTTTAAAAATAATTATTCAAAATTATTATTTTTGTTTAAAAATTATATGTAAACTAGTAAAAAATTAATAGTTAAAATGTCAGTACAGATTATATATATTAAAACTGATTCTATAATAACAACTAATAAATTATCAGATGCTTCAACTAAACTATGGGATCCCATTTCAAATGTTTGTAACACTTGATTGACAGATTTCATGTATCCTGGTTTCAAGCGAAAGGGGTGTGAATTCCGATAAGCTCACTCCTGATTGGTGAGAGTTGTTGTCATAACACGCTTTGTTATGCGACTGAATTTACTTCATTTGGGTGCAGCTGGAAGTTTTCTATCAGTGGTGTAAAATTCAGTCAGTCCAGTCCTCATATACAGTCAATGATTTAGACCTCTAAATAAATTAATATAAAAAATTGTGATCCTTATCTGAATGATTATTATAAAAATAAGAAGAGGAACAGAGAACAATAAATATTTTTCACCCATAAAATAGTTTTCCTTTTTTGTTGCATATTTTATCTTTTACAGATGCTTATATCCAAACATATGTAAGATGGCAAACCTTTGGTGCTTCTGCAAACAAATGGCAGCAGATTGGAGCACTCTGTCTGACTCCAGGCCGGCAGCTGATTGGTCCAGCCCTGCAGCGTCCAGCAGTCCTGCAGCTCCACCTGGGGGTACGCTGCTGCTCTCATGTTTACATTGTTACACAATCATCAGCACACACACATCAGCACATGCAACACAAACATGTATTGATACAAAAAAAAAGAGAAAACTGAGTCTGGGCTCATTTTGAAAGCTGATAGAAAAAGAGAACCTCAACTGACAACAAGAAATAAAAAGATTTAACAAACAAACAAAAAATTACTGAACTTAGATTATGTATTGCCAATAGTAGCTGGTCGGTGTAATTTTTTTATAATTTTTTTAGATTGTGAGCTGATCATTTCGTATTATCATTCATGAAGCTGAAAGCAGTTTTCTACTTTTTCTATCAAATCAAATCAAATTTTATCAATAAATAATACAATTTGCTTCACAGAAGAAAACAAAATAACTTAAAAACCTAATGCAAACAAAGTCCTTTACAAGTTTAAAAAAAGAGGAAAATGATAAACCACACAACGCCTTAAGTCTTTGACCCGATTGTAAACCTGACAAAGGAAGCTGAATGGATTTTGTACATTTGGCAGTGTTAGTTCAAGCCTTTCCTCGTGCATTTTCAGATTATTTAATCTGTTGAGGATAAATTTAGGCCATTTAGAAACATAATCTTGTATTTCTAAATTACTACACGTCAAAAATTAAATAACATTAAGATATTTTTGTTGTAGGAGAGAACTCTAAACATTTCTTCGTATCACAAGATGATCATCTAAGAGATAAATGGAGATTATTATTAGAGATGATTATTCCTATATTTTTTCTAACTGCAAAACTGTACAAAAGCAGCCTTTCTATCAACTTATTGAAGCATAAAAAAATTCAGTGTTTTGACTCATGCTTGTAAAGTAAGTAAAACGTAAGAAAAAAGGTATAGGGGCGAAAGACTGATTGAATCGCAATGTTGCGTTTGGCGATATCGATTTAAAATGCTGACGATATTTCATTAATTGTTTGTGAGTGTCCTTCAGCCTCTAACTTATTTTTGAAAAAAAAGTGAAAAATTGTTCCGTTACAATCTTGGGATTTATAGTAGTATGCATATATCATATTGCGATACGTATCATATCGCCAGATTCTTGCCGATACACACTTCTACTTCTACAGCATAGGGTAAATTAAAAGAACACTTGTTTGTTTGAACAAAATAACCACTAAAACCAGCCAGTGAGAACTCACCTGGACACATCAGACTGGTCTGAACCTCCTTCACTGCAGGGTGGCTGGTTATGTGGTCGAGGTTCCATATAAAAAGTCTTTCCTGGGATAAAGTTGAACATGAGTTCAGGGCCCGAATGTGTCTTGATTCCAAGGCCATGTTCCACACATTCAAGTCAGTGATATTTCCAAAAAAAGGTTCAGTGAAATTCCCACCAAACGAGTCCTGATCCTGCCCGAGGATCAGAATCCCATCCCCATGGACATCTCTGTTTGTGTCCGTCCCTGAGCCCTTGTCTTTACTCTCTCCATCCACATAGATGGCCCAGTGGTTGCCACTCCGACGCCACGTGACACAGACGTGATGCCACGCTCCATCATTTGGGAAGGAGGCCTTATACGGCAAGTGCTTTCCATGGATGATGAGCGCCAGGAGGACGCGACCCTGAACGTCCAACTGGCCCCTCAGCTGAAACTCGTTGGTAAAGACAGGGGCAGCGTAAGAGAAGATGGTTGACACGTCGTTCCAGTCTTGGTCCCACTGTACTCGGACACACACGCTAATGGCTGACAGGGTGGGGAAGGATATGTTCACATGAGCAAAGCCTTCACGTGACTCCTTTGGAAAACTCAGCGCAGAGATCTGAAAATCTGAGCAGAACAAACAAGTTTCTTTTTGTTTTGTCAAAATATTGGAGAAACTTTAAGGTCAGCCGATTTCTCTCACGTTGCTTGGAGGGTGCAACAGACTTGGAGGACTGCCCAACCCAGATGGATGAAGTTAGTCCAGCCTGGCGAAGAAGCTCCAACAGTTCGTCATAGTTTTCTGTTTCATTCAGAGTAAGAAGGGAACTAAACTGGCTTCTGCAGAAGCTGTTGGCTCTGGAGAAAGGCAAAGAGTCATTGACCAACTGGAGGGCCCATTGGGGTGTGATGTAGACCAGTTTGCCTGTCCCTGGAAAACCACAAAGGTTAATGAACAATAAATGAAGCCCAGTAGATAATATCCTAAACTCTTAACATCCTCACCATGTTGCTCCGTTACTCTGTCCGGTCCTCCAACTGTTGGCTCACCGTCACAAACCCTCTACAGCAAAATAAAATCAACTCATTTCACCTTCTGTCTTCTAGGTAGAACAATGTTCTTCAGTTTGATGAGCACCTTTTTCAAAGTGAATTGTTACTATTTAACAAAAGTTAAAACAACCGATACCTTAAACAGGAACAGCATCAGAGCAGTGAGCAATGTTCCAGCCATCTCAATGCAGGTGTTCTCCCCACCTGTATGAAAAACATCATTTAATCACGCTGTTCAGTTTGGATGAAGAGGTTTCAGTCGCAATTAATCGACTTAATGGATTTTTCTACAATCCAAACAGATTCATCTGTCTGTAGAAAATTGTTCATTCTATACCAGGAGTCTGCAACCTGCAGCCCCGGAGCCAAATGTGGCTCTTTTAACCATCCGGTGTGGCTCTATAGATAAAAATAAAATGATGTTATTTTACACATTATCTGTAAAGTAAAAAAAAAAGTGGTAAAGTAAACTAAAAAGGAAAGTAATCAATTACTCTGCAAGACTCCTGACAATAACAACAATCCATTTAAGTAGTTCGGCTCTTAAAAAGTCGGAATAAAACATTTTCAAAGATTAGAGGTCAGTGAACGCAACCTGAATTATTTTTTTATAAAAGATTTTAAGAGCACTGTATTGTTCAAAAACACCGTTAAGGTCACTTAAAGCTCTGATTTCATTTTACCAACAGATTTCTGCTTGTGATGCACCACAAAAGGCAAAACAAACAGGTTTCCCCCTTTAAATCAGTTCTGAGCTCACAGTAATACATTTTCTGCAATTAGATGTGGTAAAGGATGTATTTTATTTTGAAAGGACATCATGTGAACATCTATTTAAAGTTATAAACGATTTCATATTTTGAAAAAAAAGCAATTTAGTCTTCATGTTTATGTTTTATTTATGCAAAAAAAACAAATTACATTTATCATTATAGCAACAACCATATTTTAGTGCAAATCTGTCTCTTATTTTTCTAAAGCCTGATAATGTTTTTAGTCTGTGAGAAACCGACCCAAATGGCTTTTTGTTGAAGGTTGCAGACCCCTGACCCATCGAAACATTATTTCAAAATGAAATAAATCAATTGAATTGATTTTGGAAAATACATTTTGAATTGTGGTACAGAAGGTTTGTTGTACTATAAATGTGTGCAACAAAAAATGATCAACCATCATTACAGTCCAGTGTGTGGAAGTATGAGAGGCCATATAGGACTTAATTCATACTTGCTTTCACACACACTATCAAACTCTTTCACACACACTGTCAAACTCTTTCACACACACTGTCAAACTCTTTCACACACACTATCAAACTCAAACTCTTTCATTTACACTATCAAACTCTTTCATACACACCATCAAACTCTTACACACACACTATCAAACTCTTTTACACACACTATCAAACTCTTTCACACACACTATCAAACTCTTTCATTTACACTATCAAACTCATTCACACATACTATCAAATTCTTTCACAAACACTATCAAACTCTTTTACACACACTATCAAACTCTTTCGCACGCACTATCAAACTATTTCATACACACTATCAAACTCTTTCGGTCACACTATCAAACTCTTTCACACACACTATCAAACTATTTCATACACACTATCAAACTCTTTCATTTACACTATCAAACTCTTTCACACACACTATCAAACTATTTCATACACACTATCAAACTCTTTCATTTACACTATCAAACTCTTTCATTTACACTATCAAACTCATTCACACACACTATCAAACTCTTTCATACACACTATCAAACTCTTTCATACACACTATCAAACTCTTTCATACACACTATCAAACTCTTTCACACACACTATCAAACTCTTTCACACACACTATCAAACTCTTTCATTTACACTGTCAAACTCTTTCATTTACACTATCAAACTTAGATACATTTTAGTTTCTAATTAATTTTTATCCATAATTTTAGGCAGGGCTCTTAATTAACATTCCCTAAATGTCAAGAGTACCCAGCTGCAGGAAAGATGGCAGACGAAGTGGGCTAATGGAGGTACCATGAAGCCAATTGAGCTCAATTTAATACCAGAAGATGTAAAATGTAAAATAAAACTAGACTAGCGGCATTGCTGGAAAAATGGAGGATGCCCTGCTCACAGAGAGAATCCCGCCAAGAGACAAAACGGGACGGATCAGCATAGCAGTGTTGATTCCCCCTCTGTGAGCCTTTGGATAACGGGCACGGGACTCTTTCTGCTTGGTAGAGCGTCGGACAGTGTTCATTTAGGTCAATATGGCAGCACACGTAGTTGCAGCAGCCTGGTGCTCAAATGGTCGGTGCTTTGTTCTGATGTTTTTGTGTATGTTTTTTGCACTTTCGGTCGGTCTGATCACACCTCCAGCCAACACGAGCTCCTTAAAATCGGATTGTGTTACGAAGGACGTGTAACAGGCGAGTTTATTCGGTTGCACGAGACTCCGTTGGAGATTGCAAGGAGCCCCGGCCCTTTTTGGTTTCCCATCCCATCAAGGGGGACGCGCAGGCGGCGCAGGAGGAGGAAGCGGGGCCGCAGAGGAGGCGCGCTAGCCAGGCTACGAAGGCAGCCGCTCAAACCACCGCTCCCCAGCTTATTCCTCTCGAACGTCAGATCCCTCCTAAACAAGATGAATGAACTGAGGCTGCTGGTAGCGACGAACAAGGATGTTGTTAAGGATGTTTGTGTTCTGCTCATCACGGAAACCTGGCTGCAACACTCGGTTCCGGATTCAGCTATCGAGCTAGCGGGCTACACGGCGCTGTGCCGTGACCGAACAGCTGATTCTGGCAGGAGCAGAGGAAGCGGGGTCTCTATATGTCAACAACATCTGGTGTACCAACACAGTGACATTAGACAGTCAATGTTCACCTGACATTGAATATTTGACTGTTAAATGCAGACCCTTCTACCTCCCAAGAGAGTTTACTGCAGTCATGATTACAGCGGTGTACATCTCACCTGATGCTAATGCTAACTCGACTATCGAACTACTTCATGTTAGCATTAGCAACCAGCATAGCCAATATCCCGACGCTGTGCAGATCATTGCTGGGGATTTTAACCATGCAGACCTGAAGACATCACTGCCTAAATTCCACCAGCATGTTAAGTGTGCCACAAGAGGAAACAACACCCTGGACAAAGTCTACTCCAACGTCAAGATGGGCTACAGGGCCAGACCTCGACCTCACCTGGCCCACTCTGACCATCTGTACTTGCTGTTAATTCCTTCATACATCCCACTCAGGAAAAATGCTCCCACCATCACAAAGACTGTTTCCACTTGGCCAAATGATGCTTCCCAGCGGCTGCAGGACTGCTTTGAGCGGACAGATTGGGGGCGTTTGAACATCAGGACCTGGAGCTGTTCACTGACAGCGTGCTGCGCGACATTAAGAAGTGCAGAGACACAGTCACGGTGGAAAAACACATCCGGGTCTACCCAAACCAGAAGCCCTGGATGACTCGGGAGGTCAAAGAGCCTCTGAGGGGAAGAAACACCGCCTACAAGTCCGGCGATAAAGACCTCTACAGTGCAGCCCGCACCAACCTGAAGAGAGGCATCAGAAAGGCCAAAGCCGACTACAGGAGGAAGATTATATTTATCAATTTTTATCATTATTCTGTTCCAGTTCTTAACAATTTAGCACCTACAGAATATCTTGTTTTTATTTGTAATTGTTTAAATTTCCAGGTTTTTCTTACTTTTGCTTTTTTATTTATTTAATATTATTTTTATGTGGGTTTATTTTAAGTATGAATTTTTGCACTGACCAGAAAGCACATTTAGTTTCATTGTACCTGTGACAATGACAAAGAAAGATATATCATATCATATAATTCAGAAGAAATTTAAAGACTGTGTGACAATTGTAAATAAACCCTCAAGCCTGGTCAATATCTTAATAATTTCCAATATATTAATTAACTTAATAACTCAATATCTTCCAGCTGATTGTAACTGTAGTAGGTGGAAACGTTAGTTTTTTGGGGAGGTTTTTATCGCGAGATTCTCACATTATTCTCAGCCATAGTGTTCCTTTGTTTATTGCAGAGTTACGCTCTAAAAATGACCCACTGAGGTGAAATCTGCAAAGTAGGATTACAGAAAAGGCAGTAAAACTTCTCACCACGCACTTATTCATATTTATTAGACAGCCATTTAAAAGTTTCATACTTCTCTCTCTTATTTAAACTCTCAAAACCCTTCTTATAAAAAAGGAAAACAAAAATCTGCTCGCAATTGGAGGTTTAAGTTGCCTAACTTTAGTTTATAGAAGTGTTCTAAAACAGAGGCAGGTCACAGAGATGGACAGGATCTAAATAAAAAGCATGTGAAATTGAGCTGAAAAATCCAGGAAGCAGCGACACAGTGATATAGCGAGGGAACACTATTTGAATACAAACAAAATGTTCTAAAATAATAATAATAAAAGTTGCTAAGCACAGAACTTGGAAAAGAAAGTTCAGCGTGCTGTATTGTGGGGTCCAGATGACCCCACTTTAATGTAAACATGCCTAGGACAGAAGAAGGATTAAGGGTTTCCCCCCACCATACTTGGCTACCACAAACATCCATCCCAGAATTAGTTCAAACATTTAATTCTGACTTTACAGTTCAGTTTTCAATGTCCCATTCAGGTGCAGCAGGAGGTGCATTCACAGGCTGCATGGAAACTGCATTTCCCATACAGAAAAAAAAAAAGCACTTTCCACAAATATTAGGGGGGAAAAACAAAATAATAAGCGTAATATTTTAATGGGCAATATCTATGTACAATAATTGATATGTTTTTCTCACATTTTATTTTGAAAAACGTATTTATGATGTAATATAAGTATTTTGCATTTCATTGATTTTTATTCAAAGCTCCAGGTGCTTGAAGATGTGAAGATGTTTGAGATTATTCATTTTTACATTAAAATAAAAGTTTCAATCTAAACCATGTATTCTTTTTTTTCCATATCTAACACACAAACATTTGAACATCTCTTTATCTATAAACACACGAGTCTTCTGGTCCACTGCTAATTTTTGTACATTTTATAATCTATTTACTGTAATAATGGAAGTTGGTAGCACCATATAGTTTTACATGGTTTCTAAAAAGGAGCAACCCAGTCTCAGTGAAATGCGTCCCTATTCACGGCTTTGCACCCTGGGAATACCGTACATAGTATACGCCAAACACGGTTTTTGCGTGCATATGATACGCAGCAGCCCATTCAAAACAACAGGAGCGGCTTTTAGGTTTCGTTTTGATCACGTGGTCGGATGTTTAGGTTTCTCCAGATCAGGTGACTGATCACGTGACTTTTTTAGTTTCTGTCCGGCACCGGAGATCCACTCTTTTCTGGTGGAAAATCCCTCAGAATAAAATATTTTGTGGACTAATCTATATTTTGGTAATATTTCTAGCGAGAAATGTACCGTTCCTATCACGACATGCATTTATTTTGGACATACAGTTCGTAGTTTGTCTGTTTTGCTTGACTTTTCGCTCTAAAAATCGTAAAACAGCAACGTCTGGGGTGCACGGAACAATCACGGAACCGGGCGATCAGCAGGATTTGGGACCCGACCCGCATCGGTGCCGGGTCAACGTTAGGGTTATAGGTTCGGAGAACCCGCCCGGAACCGAATGACTTCTGTAAAGCTAGAACGTGATCACTGCCTGACTACTTCCGGTCCAGGAGACGGTCCAAACGTGATCCCGAAACGAAGATTATTAAAATAATGTTTCTTTAACATCAAATGTCGGTATTTTAAGTGACAATAACGAGGGAGGCTTTCAGACAAAATAAAGAAAGAAAAACACAATTGGGTTATTTTTACTTTTCATTTTTATTATTATTGTTAATATATTAATATTTTTAATATAATAATAATAATAATTATTATTATTAGTGGCAGTAGAAGTACTAGTATTAATTTATTATTATTGTTGTTATTATTATTATTATCATTATTGTTATTATGTAAAAAAAATAAAATAAAATGAATGACATAAACAAAATCCAATTGATTCATAAATACATTGTTGATCCACAAGATCAACAGACTCCAATTCTTGAACGTTGAAGGGGTCAAGAGAGACAATTTTTATTCTTTATTAAAATTAATCTATCAACTCATCAGCAATCAAACTCAGCTTACAGGATTCACACCAACATTTTCGCTGGTGATGCCATTTAATATTTAATTCATAATTGTATTAAAAAGTTACAGTTTTAAAGTTTAATAATGTTTGTGTTCAAATGTTTATGGCCCAAAAACTAAGGCGTGTTTTGGATTTTGGCCCCTGTGCGACTGAGTTTGACCCCCCTGGTCTACGCCATTCAAAAAAGCTTCAGGATATTTGGAGATTACCGTCAAGTTTCACTAGAGATCGGGTTGGGAAGCGATTTTTGGTGTGAGATAAACAAGTCGTTTGGGGCTGACTATGTAATTGTTTTGATTTGTACATTGTACCAAATGTATGTAAATAATATCCCTAATTTATTGTGAATAGTTACTTTTAACTTCTTATCATACATGTCAAAGAGATGGGAGGCTTAAACTAATTTATGTATTTCATAATACATGATTAAAATTAATATGAGCTCGGTATTAGGCTAATATTGATAAAATGACAGATGTTTTATTAGATTTTAAATTGGTAAAGTTAACAGTGCTGTAAAAATCTGACAAAACTCTGTTTTTCTAAAACTTAATTTTTAGAACATTCAGCATTTTTGTATGCTTGTGTTTAATGTAATCTGTTGGTGACATGGACTTTAGACTCTGCATAGTAACAAGTCCTAGTTTGTACATTTTAAGAAGTTCAGAGGATTGTTCCTAAACAACAATGATCACACAAGGGACGTTTGATCAGTCCTCCTGAACTTAGACAAGTTTTATGCAATTTATATGAATAGACATTAATTGGAGCTTCATAACTTTGTCGACTTTGCTGCCAACAGTGTAAAATTTCAACCCAGTCTCCTCCTAAATGTGCAGTACATTCTGGGATGTATCATGACTTCTGCAAAGAAATATAGTCTAACTTTCCAGATTTTGAGTACATACTAAAGCTATTTCACATTTTTTAAATGTATAGATGAATTTTGAATTTTACAGAGGTCCCACACTTCAACAGTGATGTATGTATCAATTCTAATGAGAGCGACCCATCAGCAGGTTTTACAGGATCCACGAGCTTAAAGCCCCATCAAGGGTTATCCATGCTCTTTAGGGTCAGTGCTGTTTTGTTTTTTCATATATTTTTCAAATGTAATTAAGTTTATTACAAACAGCAGGTGACCTGTCCCACCTTGAACACTCTACTACACGATGCATCACTCTGTTCCCTGCGCTGCTTTGAGACTTTCAAACCACTGCCTCATGTCATCCCAACCGACAGAAGAAAGCTGAAATCAGCTGAACCCAAAGTGAAGACTGTTATAGACGGATGAGTCCAAGATGAAAAAATGCAAAGATTGGAACACCTAGATCAGATTTTGTGAGACATGCCTGCAGACCAAAACCTTCTGCAAATTCAACAACATCAAAACAATGGTTTACAGCTGCTGAGGCAATGTAAGGACAAGGAAGAGGCCTACAGGAGTGGGGGTCGTGACCTTTAGAAATAGGTCAGGAACAAGATGAAAAAGAAGATCAAGGGAGCTAATATGACCAACACTGCAAAGATAACAGAGCAGTTTTCTGCCAACAACTGCAGTTTCTAAAGTTCTGCAGACCCTTATGAAAAGAGATGCCCCACCCCCACCCTGCAGAGATCTACCACCTCAACGACTTCTATTCAGGTTCTAAAGGAACATAGCATTCCCTCCCCCATCAATCTTAATCAAAAGGATTGACTTGTCTCAACTTCCTTCAGACTGGACACCTAACCTGGACTGAGGATCTGATGTGCATCAACAGTTTCAGAAGCAGAAGATGAGGTTCCAGGACCTGATGGAGTGTCTCCATCCTGTCTGGAAGTTTGCTCTGACCAGCTGCCTCAAAGTTTCACCCGTCTCTTCAACAGATCCACCATCATCCAGTTCCTAAGAAGTCCTCTCTCACGTGATTAAATGACGCAGACGATAAAGTCAACACAGATCTCCACTACATCTGACACCACCTTGACTCTGCAGGGATCTATGCATGATCCTGTTTGTGGCCTTCAGCTCTGCATTTAATACCATCATCCCAGAGCTCCTCCATCAAAACGTCACTGTGCTTTCCTCCACTTGTTAGAGCGGGAAACGGAGCGTCTTGTCCTTTGGTGCAGCCAAAGCCACCCGGAGCTGAACATACTTAAAACTGTAGAGATGACAGTGGACCTCAGGGAGAAGGAACACAACCCCCCCATCCCCATCCTCTTCACACAGAACAGTCCCCTCTACAGACCCATACGCGTTCTTAGGGTCCACTTTTTCGAGAGACTTTAAGTGAACCTCCCAGGTTGACTCACTCTGGAGAAAGGCCCAGCAGAGGTTGGACTTCCCATGATAGCTTCAGACATGACTGAAAAAGTTTGTGTCAGGAGCTGCTGACCATCTTCTACACTGCCTTAATCCATTCTGTCCTGACCACATTCATTTTGGATCTGCAAGCAGACAGGGACTGACTGAAGAGAATCATAAGATCTACTGAGACCTGTGCCGGATATTTTTTGTTTATTTAATTGAACCAAAAGCAAAGGAAAATCACTTCAAAATCTTGAATGTTATTTATCCATCTATAAAATTCATAATATTTTAAAAATTGACAGAAATACGGACACTTCTTGCAGCAATGAAAAAAAATAGTTTGGCAACTGTTTTATTCATTGTTTTTAAAAAATGGTAGAAATCTAAATTTTTCTGTTATGATTTTCAGTGCTGGTTAACTTTCAATAGTGTTCCTTTTTAATTTCAAAACGATTAGATTTGGTCTAAAAACAGAAAACCAAAAAGAAAAATGTGGTATTAACACTTTCATAATATTTGAAAAATTTGATAAATAAATGTTGTTTTTTGACAGTGCCATTTGTTCTTGTTTGTTTCAAACATGATTTACTTATGTAACAAGGCTGTCTTATTTGAATTTTTAGAACACATTCTTAAAATAGTTAATAGACTTTAATTTGTACATGTATTTTTATGGAAACTGCAAGCTTTGAACATATTCCTGTGCCTTTCTTTTAAGAATAAATATTTTATATATTTACTCTTGTGCAACATTGTTTTAGATGTTGTCTACTGTTATTTTTTCCTTTCTTTCTCCCTCTTATTCTGATTTGAGATCTTGCGTCTTCTTTCCGGTTTTGTTTTTGCGTCCTTTGTTACCGCGCCATAGCAACATAAAAGCGTTCCATTTGCCACTATGTAGTTGAGACCCTGAAAGAATGTACGTTAAAAAGAACTACGTCTTGAACACAAAGAAAGTAAATAATGTTGAAACAACTGTCTAATTGTCACTTGAAAAAGTGATCAAAACCACAGCCCAAGTGTTTATACATCCTAAAATATGTTAAATTCCCTCCCAAAACCCAGGTGATGTCCTCATATTTTGTTCTTGCCACTAAGAAGCTTGCCCTGTGAATAAACGTGACTAGTTTATGAGGCAGAAATCACAGGAACATTATTCTGATGGTTTAGAATCTGTGTTTTTGAGATCACTTATTTTCATCTGCTAGACCAGAAAGAAATCAGACAGCGGCTACGTTACATTTATGTTACATCCTATGGATGATACAGCACCACCTCTCTGATATTTTATTGAACCAAGTATACAACAGACATAAACCTGTATCAATAAAATTTTAAGAAATAATACAATAAAAAAAATTCTCTGAATAGTGAGATTCTCCTTTGACCCCTTCAGCTTTCAAGAATCATAAAAATTGGAGTCTGTTGATCTTATGGATCAATAATAATAATTATTTATTTTATTATTGATATAATAACAACAACAACATTATTATTATTATTAAAAAGAATAATAACAATGATATTATTTTTATTAATACATTTTTGAATGTATTAATGAATTTATGAATCAATTGATTTTGTTTGTCATTCCTTTTATATATAATTTTTACATAACAACAATAATGATGATAATAATAATAATAACAACAATAAATAATAAATTAATACTGCTACTTCTACTACCCCTAATAATAAATATAATAATAATAATTATTATTATTATATTAAAATATTAATATATTAACAATAATAATAAAATAAAAAGTAAAAAATAACCCAATTGTGTTTTTCTTTCTTCATTTTGTCTGAAAGCCTCCCTCGTTATTGTCACTTAAAATAACCGACATTTGTGTTTGTTTATGAGGCAGAAATTAAAGAAACATTATTTTATTTTGATAATCTTCGTTTCGGGATCACGTTTGGACCGTCTCCTGGACCGGAAGTAGTCAGGCAGTGATCACGTTCTAGCTTTAACAGAAATCATTCGGGGCCGATTAAAACGGTTCCGGGCGGGTTCTCCGAACCTACCCTAACCCTAACGTTGACCCGCACGTATGAGGATGCGGGTCGGGTCCCAAATCCTGCTGATGATCGCCGGTTCCGTGATTGTTCCGTGCACCCCAGACGTTGCTGTTTTACGATTTTTGAGACCGAAAGTCAAGCAAAACAGGACAAACTACGAACTGTATGTCCAAAATAAATGCATGTCGTGAATAGTAACGGGTACATTTCTCGCTAGAAATATTACCAAAATATAGATTAGTCCACAAAATATTTTATTCTGAGGGATTTTCCACCAGAAAAAAGAGTGGATCTCCGGTGCCGGACAGAAACTCAAAAGTCACGTGATCAGTCACCTGATCTGGAGAAACCTAAACATCCGACCACATGTGACGTATCAAACGAAACCTAAAGCCGTTCCTGTTGTTTTGAATGGGCTGGAACTGCGTATCATATGCACGCAAAAACCGTTGTTTGGCGTATACTATGTACGGTATTCCGAGGGCAAAGCCGTGGAATAGGGACGCATTTCACTGAGACCGGGTTGAAAGGAGAGACTCCTAATGCTTTGTCTTTCCTGGAAGGCATTTCAGTTTGGCCACTAGGTGGAGCTCGCGTCATAGCATTTACACTTTATTGCAGAAGAAGAAATGAAAAATGAACATAAAACGAAGCTTTAGACATAAATAGTTACTTTTAAAGCCATATCTCCTTAAAGCAATATATAAAATGAATGCCTATGGTTATATAAAGTTGTTCAATTAGTCTGCAATGCATGTCAGGTCGTCGTCTATGGCGTTCGCTTCAGCCGTCCTATCGGTCAAATACAAAATAAGACGATGTATTAGCATAAGCTAGCGGACCTGGCTCAATACTTTCTATTATAGTTGTAAGTATGAAAAAGAGAATATTTGTCTTATTTATCGGAAGAGTTTGATAGTATACATGAGAGAGAATATATATGTGTGTGTGTGAGTGAGTTTGATGGTGTGTGTGATGTGAGTTTGATAGTCTATATGAGGAGTAGTTTGATGGTATGTGTAAGAGAGTTTGATAGTGTGAATGAAAAGAGTTTGATTGCCAAAAGGAAGTGAGTTTGATGTGAACGGAAATGAGTTTGATGTGAACGGATATGAGTTTGATGTGAACGGATGTGATTTAAATTCTCTGGTTCTGATTGGCTATCTGTGTAAGAGCAGGCAATAATAGCCACTTGTCCCGACTGCTGAAGAAAATGCGAAATTAAAAAAAGAGATTGTTATCTGTATTAATAACAGCCCTGGACTTTTTTTTTTTTTTTTTTTTAATGTCTAAAATACTGGACCAAAATTGACTGACAGGCACAGTTGCAGAAGAAATCCACTAGAGAATGATCGGGGTCTTTTGCACTGCTAGCTTACTGACTACAGTTGGTCTGCATGTGAATGGAGCCGCCATGTAATTAATCTCCAACAGGATAAAGGTAAGTTATTTGTTATTTGTAATGTGTATATCTTAAGTTGAAATTTCATTTCCTCCCTAAGTTTCTTGTCCTGCTAGCTAGTTAAAGTTAGTGTCGGACATCAGTGTTGTGCCAAGTACCAGTAACAAAACAGGGGCTTTGTTTGGTTAATTTAGGATAAGAAAACATGATCTATGATGAAACTGATCAAACATTTTCCAACAGATAATTTATAATTATCATCAGAAATAAGGACATACATTCTGGCTGGGATAACCATTGTGGCACAACAGCTGTAAGGGATAAAATGATCTGAAAGCTATCTAGAGCTATTTATTACACGGCATTTTGTTCAACTCCTTTGCAATAGGAGAGCATTCACTCATTTGAAGTTATTTCTCCCATTTTCCCCATCACCAATTACCTATTATTTAGTTAAGGCTTTATTTTGGAATAATTTACTAGAGTTATTAATTATTTTGCAGTCCACAGAATTCTACGTATTGTACCTCAAAAAAGGGGGATAAAAAAATATATAAATTACTATTTTGTAACTGAGTTCAAAGCTTTAAGTTATCACTGCAGTCAGAAAGCTTACTACAAAACAAATTATTTTTAATGTCGCTGCATTACTGCTAAATCACTGTAATTATAAAATACATAAATGCACTAATGATATATTTTTTTTGTTGTTGAAGTAATGAGTTTTGTCTTTGCAGGAGCAGTTCTAAAACATTTTGGGGATCCAAACACCAAACTGGAGGGATCTCCTTAACACCATGTCCAAGAAGCTCCAGGACCATCAGGAATCTGAGGATCTGTCCCTGATGTGATCGACACATTGACGTCGGGACATCAGCCTACTATTGCTGAACCTGTAAATCCAGCTGACTGGCCATCAGTTCTCTCTGATTTATTCAGAAGTAATGTATAAACCTCGTGCAACCCTGTGTCCTCATACAAAGACATTACATTTGTGCTTCTTAGCACAATGATACCCAATTTTTCAAACCTTGTAACTGTTAGCTAGATGTAGAAACACTGCTCCCTTTGTCCAGCTGTGATATCATAAAATTACACCAGTATCGGTAGAAAAGAAAATGACAAGAAAGTCAGTGAAAGATTTCTACAATAGTTCCCACTAGATAAATCTCACAGGTAAAAAATGCTATCCTAATGTAATGAATGAAAACACGTTTATTTATTTATTTTTTGTAATACTGTCTCTAGTTTCATATGGAGTTAAATCAATATCAATAGGCTGAAGCTAGGACAAAAGTAAAAGGGACGTCCTCATTTGAGGACAGTGGGACTATGCACGATTGATTCTACAATTTTATAATTGTGGCATTTGTAGATGACACCTGATGAGTTAGTTATAGATTTTGGTAATAATTCTATTTAGTAGTTGATAATGAATTAAATATAGCTAAAACAACCTAAAAATCCTTATGGTAGCAGAAAGAGCCGCTGTTTTCAGTGAACCAATCCAAAAGAACTGAATCTGTGAGAAAAGCTAGAATTTCCATCACTGCTATGGGAAACAAGGAAAGACTTTTTACTTTTTTTTTTTAAATATACACCACAGCAGTAATAGATAATTAGAGAAAAAGTGTTTTACACAATGTTAAATCAAATTGTTGACATATGATCTCATAATGCTGTGATTACAAGGAATATTTTATTTTACTCTTAAGTTAAGTTAGCTATTTTTAAGGAAAAATCATTTTCTTTTCCTTACAATTACAGTTTGGATTAATGGTGACGTCATTTCCAGAAAGCACAGTTCAACAAAACCACATCGACGTGAGCTCGGCAGGGATCCTCATCTGCTGGTTCAGCTGAGGTGGACCATAGCGGACCTTTTTTATTTTTAATCCTATAAGGAAGAGCAGCTCCTGGTTCCCGGGCGACGTCTGGAGCTGGTCATTGGAATCAGAGAGAACATCCAGGGGCTGCACACTCTTCAACCCCGCAATAAACTTCTTTTTCTTTCATTTCTTACTGAAATGTTTTTTCATTAGGTATAAATGTACTCTTTAGGATCTTTTATTAGTGAATAAACAGAAGAGACTGGTCACTCAAATAGGTTAAACATGATTTTTATTGAATCACACACATCAGCAAAAGTCATCTTCTCATGTTAGAATTAGAATTGTACAGCCTTAAAATGTAAATGCTGGATTGTTTTGGATTATAAACCCACTCACCACCACCAGAAGCCGACCTGGAGAGGAACATAGAAGATTAACATTAGATAAAATTAAAAATAGAATCACGAGACAAAACCAAAAGTAAAACATGTACAATTCTTTTATATATATATATATATATATATATATATATATATATATATATATATATATATATATATATATCATATAAATATAATTTATATATATATATATAAATTATACTTTCCTATTGACTGAAATTTTCTATATGCCTTCACATTTTAACTTTAAAACATATGAATATCTTGTGTGATGTCAGTCACTTTACATGAAGAGATTCTGCTGTTACTGTAGCAGATCTGAATCCTCCCATTATATAACTTTTTTATTTAAAATATAACTATTAATAAAAAACGTAAACTTTTTTTTTCACTTTAAACATAATAAATGTTAATAAAAATATTGACGTGAAGACATTTTGAGAATTAAAACAATCGAATTATTGGAACTAAAATAATAATTCATAATAAACATCAATGATTTGTTTCCAGCAAATATAAAGTTTTTTTTTTTTTTAAATACTTACCAGAGAAAAGACACCAGAAGACTCCCAGAGATCGTGTTAAAACCGTTTACAGCACATCAGCAGGACAAAAACCGAACTATAGCGTTCATGCTAACGCTAAATCTGTAGAAGACAGCTGCATTTTCTGTATGCGGAAGCAAAACGGTTTCACGTCACTTCCGCTAAAGCAGTTTACGGTCTTTGGACGGTAACAACAATAATAACCTCGTAGGATGTTAATATAGCACACAAAATGTTTATCATAGTGAAAACATTCACTTATTGTTGAATAAACAAAAGAAAAAGGACACGTTAAGGATAAGGACTTTACGATCTTAAAGTGGCTACAACGGACTACAAAAGTTTTCTTCTTCTGCAGTTTTACATGACGGCAGTTTCCTCCCCAATCTAAGAGGAAACAGCGCCACTTCAAAACACTTTATTTTATCCGGTAATCCAAATTCGTTTTTAACGATAACTCGGTGGCTTTTTTTCACACAGTAATCCAGTCAGGAGAAGCTCTCGGGTGTTCAGAAAAACATAAATTCTTGTGATGAAATTACTCTTTCCGTCGGGAGAGCGGAAGTGACGTGTAGTTCGCGCATGCAACGGTTTGCTTCCGCATACAGAAAATGCAGCCACACCCAGCCGCTCAATTTCTAGGACACCGTTTCCCACAATGCATTGTTTTGTAGAGTCGTTGCACACTTGTCCTGTTCATAAATGTAGCCGAAGTTTAGCTAGTACAGTTTTCAAGGGGCAAAAATTGATATCTAGGGCAATTTTTTTTTCTTTTTTTAATAGATCCGTTTAAGTTTAACTTCTCTGAGCAAGAAATGCAGATGGCATTGCTGTTGTTTTTTCTGCTTTTTCTAAGTCAATCCATGATCGTGAGGATTAATGGTAATGAAAATGAGATCGTTACATTTTTTCAAAATGTGATTAGGTGCGTTGAGAACATACAAAGAGAAAATGACAATACTGGGAGTCAAAGTTTATTACTGGACCGATTGTTTACAGAGCTTGATGGCTATACACGGACTGTATCGGTTATCCTCTCGTTAAATCAGCGGTTGTGCACGGGTGTCCAGTGCGCAGATTTAGATGTTGTGGAGGCACTGCACACAAGCTTGTCCTCAATTTTAAATTCTTATGCAAGTTTGAGATCTGCAGAAGTGACACAAGGGGATCTACAAAGTTCAAGCGTACCACCAACTGTGAGAACTGGCCATTCTGGTCGTCCTGGGTACAATATAACACGGGATCAAATAACATACTGTTTGTCTCTGGGGATGAACTGGCAACAAATGGCACAGTGTTTTGGAATTAACAGGAGGACATTGCACCGGCACAGACAACAATTGGAAATCGAATCACGTACATATGCAGAAATTTCAGATGAACAAATAACTATCATCATTCGGCAAATTCTTCAAACAACTCCAAATGCAGGAGAAAGATATGTTTTAGGAAGTCTTCGATCACGGAACCTCAGGATTCAGCGTCACAGAGTGAGAAGTTGCCTGCAGTACCTTGACCCAGTTGGACGGGCCTTTCGCCGCAGACAAACAATTAGGCGGCGCATTTACAATGTTCAAACTCCCAATCAATTGTGGTGAGTATTAAAATAGTACCATTTCAATGTTAGAAAACAACAAAAGCATAGACATATTTCACACTTATAAGAATGGAAAAAAATGTTTTACATTAGTTATTCATATTGTGCATACCTTTTATGTAGTTATTATAAGTAAAATAAAACAAAAAAATGATCTAAAGAGTCCCTTTGGAGCAGAAAAACCTAAATAGCTAACAAGACCTTTGTGAGAGGGGCTGCACTCCTCCAATGTCTCAAAATAACGATGGAGGGAGAGGATTGTCTACTTTTTTTTTTTTTTTAACATTAAATGTTTTAGATTTATTTTCTCTGTGAAGATTACAGAAAGTGATTATAAAAATTTGTCAATGTGTAGTTCTCTGAAAAAAACAATGTTTACGTTGCGACCCACCTTGTGATTGCTTTTTCTGTTAGCCTACAAACCGACCCGGCCCCCTATTAGAAAAGAGAACAGTTACATGGACCTCACAAGAAAAAGTTTGGGGACCCCTGGTTTAGATTAAGTTTAATTTTACAATAACTGTACTTTTTCCTTCCTCAGGCATATAGACGGAAACCATAAATTGGTGAGGTGGAGAATGGTATTCCATGGATGCATTGATGGGTTTAGCCGGACTATCATATATCTGCAGTGTCTGAACAACAACAGGGCATCGAGTGTACTTCAACTCTTTCAAGTTGGAGTTCAGAACTTTGGACTCCCCCTGAGACTTCGCTGTGATCATGGCATGGAGAATACAGGTGTTGCTCGGTACATGCTGGAGAGACGAGGGCTAAACAGGGGCAGTGTCATTACTGGACGCAGTGTCCACAACCAGAGGATTGAACGTCTCTGGGCAGAGCTAAACAGAGTTGTGTCTTTTCACTTCAGTAATCTTTTCACCTTCATGGAAAATGAAGGGATCTTGGATTCTACAAATGAACTTCATTTTTTTTGTCTACACTACATCTACATGCCAAGAGTTCAAAGGGCTACAACAGAATTCCGAAGTCAGTGGAACAACCATGGATTATCTACCCAAGGAGGAAGAACACCTCTCCAACTGTGGCAGAGAGGGGTTCTTAATAGTGGCTTTGCTGGTGCAGTGCTGGACCTTTTCATCAGAAATGAGACGCAGGATACAAGAGAAGAAGCCCCTTTACAGTTAGACACTGACAACAATGTCGTTATTCCAGATAACATATTTAATGTTAATCACACAATGATGGACAGAATTGAAAGCACTGTCAATCCTCTGACTGAAGATGGAAACAATGGAATTGATTTGTTTTTATTTTTAATACGTTTTGTGACAACACAATAAACTCATTTTAGAACAACAAAAATGTATATATTTCTTTTAATAAAGACTTCAAGCTCAAATCTGAGTCGATAAACTACCTAGATGTAAAAGTTTGTGCACAGAGAGAAGTGAAACGAGTTAGTACATTGACATCTGTCATGCAGGGCAAAAACAATTACATCCAAACTTACTATGTGAGATGAACAACTTATGTAATGAACATTTTATGGGTTTGTGAAAACCTCATTCTTTTTTCTATCAATGACTTCACAGAAAAGTCCAACATTGGTGTTTAAGGAAAACTTAAGATGGTTCTTATGACACATCCATTCCTAAATGTGCCTGAAGACGTACACAAAGTTATTTATATGAAACAGTAAGCAAAAAAGCATGCAATGTTTGTTTTAACAGTCCATCAAAAAGTGGGAACATATTGATTTTTTTAAAAATGTTTTAACTTGAAACTTACAGAGGCAGAAAACAGTCAGTCTTACTTTTCTTTTTGGAGCGCTTTCTTGTTGAAAACAATAAAATGAACATAGTTTTACTCGTTATAACAAGAAAACAATCCAAGAAGAAAAGTAAGGCAGGCTGTTTTCGGCTTCGCTATAATTTTAACCAATACCTTCACAACAATAACTTTTAGTAATCCATTCAAATTTTATTTTGTGTAACAAAATGTGCACATGTAAAGCAGGGGTAGGGAACCCTGGTCCTCAAGAGCAACATTCCTGCACGTTTTCCACCATACCCTGCTCTGGCATGTTCTTATTGGCTGAACACACCTGAACCAGGTAATCAGTGTAGGGACTCATGACAATTACCTGGGTCAGGTGTGTTCAGCCAATAAGAACATGCCAGAGCAGGGTATGGTGGAAAACATGCAGGAATGTTGCTCTTGAGGACCAGGGTTCCCTACCCCTGATGTAAAGTATCAAAAAATTAGGTAGAAGTTAACTTATTTGAAGCTACATGAAGAAGAAAGGGACCTTCCATCTTATCAAGGGAAAGTTTAGTTTAGACATATTATTTAAGTGTATTTGACTTGCATGGGAAATAAATCCACTTTCTAGGCTCAACATTACTCTCGACCAAACCCCTGTGTGTTGTCTAGTGCAAAGTCCATATTATCGGAAAATTCTACATATGTTAAATGTAGAGGCAATTTAAGGCAGTTGATGCACGTATTTGCCAGTGGTAAACCGCGTCCAGCATTGATCACCTGATCGTGCAGGAAATCAACAGATGGCTGAGGAGAAAATCCAACAGGAGGGATGACACTGGCACCTGTTGCAAAGGCCAGGATTTTACTTAGCTTTGAAGGTCCCACTTCATCTACAAGACAAAGAAAAATACTTTTTTTGCAAAAGAAAAAGAAACAATGAAACAAAAACAAATACATAAAACAATCTAAATAATAGGTCAAGTCAAAAAAAACAAAAAAAGGTATAATAATACATTTTCTAAAGCTTTTAAAAGTATGGTGCTAAGAAGATGTTATGTGCATTTTATGGGTAATTTAGAAAAAATAATGTAAATCGATTTGCACAAACTCAACACCTGCACTTTCAAAAAAAAAATATTATCAACTCAAAAGATAAATACAAAATTTAGAATGCATCAAAGCGAAAAAAAAAATTACAGAAGCCAAATAGTAATTAAAATGCTAGGTTGAATACTAGAATTAATTGTACACAACTTTTTTCAAATAAAACAAATGTTTATTTTGTATTTTGTTATTCAAGCCTTTACTATACTATACTAAGCCGTTACTATAAATGTGCTACTGCATTTCATAAGTATAGGCCTTAAAAAGAAAAAGAAGATTAATTCTAAGATTATCTTCATTGAATGTTCATAAACTTAACCTCATACACTTATCCCAGGGCCTGAACAGATTGGTCAAGAACAGTAATCCAGCTTCAAAATAAAAAAACAAACAAACCATGACATCAGAGATATCTGTAAAGTCCCCCTCCGATGAAAATAATGTTTTTTGAGTTTTTAACAAGTCTGTCTGTCATTTTTTTTATTAAAAGAGAACAAATGTAGTAAGAAATCATTTAATTTTTCATTTCTGAGTATTTATTCGTTTAAATCACTGTCAGTCAAACAGTCTCAGAAAAAATCAGTTTTTTTTTTTAAATTTAGAGTAGTTAATATGTCACAATTGTTTTACTGCACGTGCACAAACCTACTCGTCTGTCACAGCTAAGGTGCCGAGCTCAGGTTCCAGAGAAGAGAAGATAATCTTCCCCGTTGACTTCGGTGAAATGAGATGCCGTTCGCATTTCCGTGGTCAAATCAGCCGTCTCTGAATTTTTTGTGAGTTTCATACAATACTTACTTTAGCAGAACTGATCGAATGATGAAAGACACCACGAAGCTTCCTGATGTGACCACGGAAATGCGAACGGTGGCTCATTTCTATGTAGATCTCAACTCCCTTGTCCGATCTGACATCCAGCTCAAAACGAAACTGCTAGACATTTTTGTGGAGCAGCGGTGATGATTTATGCTAGCAAGACACGGAGCAACCATAATCAGACAGGGGGAGTCCGGGACAGATCGCCTCCTAAGGCCAAGCCCCACATAGGATATTTTCCAGAAGAAGGGTTAAGATCAACATGAAAATGACTTTTTAAGACATTTAGGTTGTGGGATTTTGATTAAAAACTTCATAATCAAAATTAAAACACTACCGAGAATGTTGTTTTTAAATCAAAAAAATTATCATAGGGGGACTTTAACATTGTTTTACAGACAAAACACTATGAATGCTAGAAAAATCTCTAATATAGCAGAGTTTAAACAATTCTGCCAGGAGGAGTGGGAAGAGATTCTTTCAGACAGATGAGAAAGACTCATCACCAATTATCACAAACGCTTGATTTCTTTTATTGCTGCAAAGACTGGCATAACCGATTATTAGATTCGGGGGGCGATGACTAGTTCACAGTTGGTCAGACAGGTTAAAAATAAAGAGAAAAAGAAAAACATCCTTTTCAAACTACTTATTGGATTAAATGGGTTGTCTGAGTGATATACAATTGTTTTGATGACTTGAGTACCCTTGTGTGTGATTCATATGCAAAAAAAAAAAAAGAAAATTAGGAGGGGGACATATACCTTTTCACAGGACTGTACACAAATATATACAATCATTATTTACCTTCAACGTCCTGTAGGTAATCCCTCCAATATGCCACCACACGTTCTTCCGCCTGTCTCCTGTTGCTTCCTACTGCAGATAGGCGGATGGTAAAGAGACGTTCCAATGTGTCAGCAGTGAGAGGGTTGGGACGTGGCACATTAGGGTCTTGAAACTGTCAGGGTTTTTTTGAACTGCATCCAAAACCCCAAGTGTCTTGAGGCCCTCTTTGAATCTATGGAAGTTAAACACATGAATGACACAAAAAAACATTTAATAAAAAACAAATACAACAGAAAATATGAATCATTTTTTAAAATACGCAAATCTATTCTAAGATCCTCACATTTACTAGTCTGCCTTGTCAGTTTCCGTTATCAGCTAAAGATATATACAATATATCTAAAAAGCAATACAAGTAAATTAACTTTTTTTTGTTCTTGGCTATAGTAACACTTATTGCTGCCATAACATTCTTCCACTGCTCTGCACTTGGATTGCCTAATGAAAAACAGTTTCAGCTCTGCATGTTAATTTCCATGTTTTCATTTTTACAAACCTTTCAAATGCCCCACTGACTCTGTGAACCACCTGGAACATAAGAATATCTCCAACCAGAGAATCCTTGTCCTCAATACTGTTCAGGTGTCGGAGACACCAGCGTTTGCCAAGTAGTCTTTGATTGGTTCAATGGTCTGGGTGAGGTCATCTAAACTAGTGCATTCTGAAACCTATAAATACATAAAAATTTTTAAAATTCACATGGCACGCACTCATACATACACTTAGGCATGTTTTTTTTTAATGCAGTCCATTCAAACATCTAGGTGTAGGGCTGTGGATCGTTGCTTAGGGCGATGATCCGATACGATTCACGAATCAAGCTCAATGATTCACGAATCAAACCACGAATCTTACTTTTTAATATTATGTTTATTGCTATGTGAATATTTACTAGATGAAGAATTTAAATTATTTGTATTGAATCACCAACATTTATGCCTTTATTTAGAACAGTAGATCAGAATCAACAAAACTGATTAAAAAAAAAAACCAAAAAGATTCAGATAGTAAGAAATTTTGTTTTCCATTTTAAACTTTTTTGTCAGCCTTCTGGTTAAGTTCAGCATTAACATAAACAACATAAAAAGGATAACAATCTCTGGTGTTTAGTATCATTTAACAACAAACTTGAAAATGTTCCCCACAGTTTTTTAATCCTCAAAGTTCTTCAATATTTTTCGGTGTACAGTCCGTGTGAAAAAAGTATTTTTTACCGTAGCAGAATCACGTTGATTTACAACCGCCCTTCAGCAGCGCGAGGCTGCATTTCTTCAGAATAAGATGGAGTTTGGTTAATTGCGTCAACTGTTCAAGAGGTATCATCACCAAAAGAACGTAAACACTGGAGCTAAAGCTCCGATGTTAAAACTAACTCCTTTTTTCAAAAGTTATGTCACTGAACAGAACTTCAGTCTCAGTTTTGAACGCAAAAGAGTCTCGCTAGTTTTACTTTGAAAAACGGAAGCTTCACCGTCACGAAGATGTTTGTTTACTTTCAGTTACTAACGCGGCTCTTTCGGCTTTGTTTTAATTCGTAAACTTAAAATCCTACATTAATCTGCATTCCAGAGGGAAAATACATCGTTCCCAGATAATATTTTGAACATATTTTACTCAAATTTACCATATTTATAAAGATCGCAAATCAGCGATCTTGGACGTCACGAATATTCGTACTCGAATTTTCGGACCAGATGTGCATGCACTCTTGGGCTATCCATTGGATGTCACATTGGCTCATTAATTAAACAGAGTATTTTTGCCACAGGAGACAGTCACAAATGCAAAAATGAAATGATATCTTATTACATTTGCTCTCTTTACAAGATCCCCACAAGCCGCTGGTGTGTCAAACTCACAAACACATTTTTTGCCAGGCGACGGGCAGCAAATTTGTCGCACAGCAAAAATGGGGCAGGGTACGATTTATTTTCCCTCTGGAATGCAGATTAATGTAGGATTTTAAGTTTACGGACTAAAACAAGGCCGAAAGAGCCGCGCGATAGTTACCGGAAGTAAACAAACATCTTTGTGACGGTGAAGCTTCCGGTTTTCAAAGTAAAACTAGCAATACTTTTTTCTGTTCAAAAACTGAGACTGAAGTTCTGTACACTGACATAACTTTTGAATAAATGAATTAGCTTTAACATCGGAGCTTTAGCTCCAGTGTTTACGTTCTTTGGGTTATGAAAACTCTTCAACAGTTGACGCAATTAACCAAACTCCATCTTATTCTGAAGAAACGCAGCCTCGCGCTGCTGAAGGGCGGTTGTAAATCAGCGTGATTCTGCTGTGGTAAAAAATACTTTTTTCACACGGACTGTACACCGAAAAATATTGAAGAACTTTGAGGATTGAAAAAACTGTGGGGAACATTTTTAGGTTTTTTGTTAAACAATACAAAATGGAAAACAAAATTTCTTTCTATCTGAATCTTTTTGGGGTTTTTTTAAATCAGTTTTGTTGATTCTGATCTACTGTTCTAAATAAAGGTATAAATGTTGTTGATTTAATACAAATAATTTCAATTCTCCTCTATCGAGTAAATATTCACATAGCAATAAACATAATATTAAACAGTAAGATTCGTGGTTTGATTCGTGAATCGTTGAGCTTGATCCGTGAATTGTATCGGATCGCCACCTAAGCAACGATCCACAGCCCTAGTAGTGAAAGCACCAAAAGGTGAGGTACCCCTGGTGAACAGTTGCAAAGTAACAGATAACATTTTGAAAGCGTGGGTTCGGAAAGTCTCTTTAACATGACACGAAAACATTATTAAAAAAAACATTTTAGTGGATAACATTAAATCATATAAAACTAAAATTACTGTTACCTTTTTAATTGTTTCATAGAGGTCTGTGTCTGTGATGTCTTCCAAAACAGGTTTCACAGCTGAAACTCCAGCAGTTAAAAGGGAGTACAATGTGGGTGAAATGTACCCAGGTGGAGGACCTCCATGAACCAAACTCACAGCAATGGCCTGCCCAGCGAAAAAATAGCGATCATCTCTTAAAGCTGGAGAAAATATAGAAAGAAATGAAAAAAAAGGGGAAAAAGACATTTTTAAAAGGATAGATCAAAATAATACATGGTGATCAATTTTAATTTGCAAGATGTACCAGAACTGTCCAAAGACAAGTTGAGTTTTCCATCTCTGCCTTGAAACATCGATGACTGAGCGATAGCTTCAACAAGCAAACGTAAAAATTCTCTTCTGGGCCACCAAGGTCCACCGCTTCTTCAACCATTCCCAAATCATCTGAAAACTTGACGTACATCTGGAACGTGGGATTGTAGGACATCCGTCTGAACCCTCGAACAGCACCATCTAGTACTGCAGATCTGTTTATGTTGAACCTGCATCTTTGGTTATGGTCAATTTGGGATGCCAGACTGAGGAGTATTTCTTTTGCTGTTTTTGAATTGTCGGTTCCGATTCCCTGTTTAATAAAAAAAGAAGGTTAAAGATGTAGACAAGACCATAAACTATGTCTTCTCTACATTGGGATTTGCCTTAAATTAAATTTAAAGGGAACACACTGGTAATTGATCTTTACACTTCGACTTTCAAGACTGCCATAATGGCCCATGGTTCAATTCCTCTTCATCCTGAAGACAAGTCTGGAGACGAAACCCATAATTGAAGTAGCAGCTAATTTTTTTTTTCATCTCTGATTAGGGGATTCTGTGTTACTAAAGAAACGTTATCTAGGTTAGAACCAGTTGCCCCTTGCTGATCTGTTGCTGACAGATCAGCTCTGGTTGGAGCTCAGTGCTGTCTTCCTGCGCATCTTCAAGTGGGTTAGCTCCGGTCTGATCAATGGATCCTTGTGCATCAAAGAGGTGATTAGCTCTTGACCTAGTGAAAGGATAACGTGAAATCTGTGCGATGATGGTTGGTTTTCACTGGCTGTTGCAGTCACATAGTTGTTGCAAGCATCTGTTCTGTGATCAGAAGAGGATGATGTTGCATGCATCTCAGCAGAACTGTCTTCAGAGTCTGTGCCATCAATCTAAAGCAGAACACAACAAATACAATAAAAAAAATTGGGTGATACTTATATCTCTTCATAGCATATCCCTATACAAATGTGGATACTTATGACTTTTTAATGGCTTACATGATGGAGTAGGTCCCTTGATGGCCTTATATATAATGCTTTTGACTTAAATACCCTGTGAATCATAAAGCCATCGAGTTCTTGGCCTTGGCTTAACTTTGGTGAAATTAGTTTGTTTCCACAGGGAATCAAAAGTTCTAAGCTAAAAAATATAAAAAACACACAAAATATATAAGTTTATGTCACAAAATATTCTGTACATTAATTACATTTTCTTCTTATTTCAAGTACAAAATACTGTATATTAAATACCTGACATCTTGAGGAATTTTATCTTTGAATGCTTCTCTTATCTCATCAATGACTGTTTGGCTGTCCCACGCTTTCTTCATTTCAAAGGCACTTAAAATAAATCCATTTTCATGAATCTTTCTTTTTGTTTTGTGTTTGCAAACCTGATCCCATGTGGAAGTTGGTAAAAGAACCAAGTCCTTGTTAAACACTGGGTAATGTGGAGTTCTGGGTCTACAAAAAACAAAAAAACCATTAAACAAAAAAAACCCAATCAAACAAACAATTAAAACACCTAATCAAACTCTACCAGTACGTTAAAACATGGAAAGAATATTGACAAAAACTTCGAAAAACCACTGCAATAAATTTTGAGGTCAACTGCGGAAAAAATGAATACTTATATTTTTTTATTACATTGTCCAAACTATATAAAACAAGGAAAGCACAAGACTATGAGCAATAGACCTTTTTCATGTATCGTCAGACAATAATATAATATCCGCTCAAATGAAAGGCTGATATGTTCAATAAAACGTCCAATACTTGAAGCATTAAAAGAGGCATTGTGTTTAATGAACAATCTATGAAACCAATATAGTTGGTAGGACAATTCTAAAATGTAAATTGTAAATAATAAAAATAAATAAAAAAAAAACTGTCGCAATGGTTTTGTGTGTTGCTGTTGCCTTTTAAAATTAATTTTATTTAAATCATATTTATTTCTGTGGGACAGTGGACATTGTATTAACCCAGCAGCTACATTTAATCTGTTTTCCTTGCACAGATTATAATAATAATAAAACATAATGGCACAGATCATGCTAAGGGGAAGAGGCATATAAAATTTAACCTACATACATTAATTTGATGACTTCAAAACAATGCATTGTGGGAAACGGTGTCCTGAATGTTCTTGTAGTGTGACGTGAAATAACTGGCTCTAAATGGAGGAAATTTGTGTATTTTTTTAACTCTTTCTGGAAGGTAGTGAATCACTGATGAAAAAATAAACAAGATTTTAAATAATCCTTGGTTAATTGTGTTATTGTTGCCTCTAAAACTAACTTTAATCTGTGTATTTGGGACAGTGTACATTAAATTAATCCTGCGTCTTTTTTTTTATCTGCTTTACTCTGAAATATGTTAAAAAATACTATAAAAGACATAACAGCACAGATCATACTAGGAGGAGCGGCATATTAAAATACAGCCGACTGTTGAGGACAACCCCCAACTACTTGTTCTCGTAGAGTCTCGTCGCCCACCCAGGCGCCTTTCTCCGCCCCCTCCTGCAGCAGCTTAGTCTCGTCGACGATGCAGGCGAGGCGCTGGGGGATCTCAAACACATCTAGTATTAGGTGTATTTGAGCTCACCTGCGCCTCGCCTGGACTGTAGGCAAGACCAGGCTGGGCGGGGAATGGCGCCTGAGATGAAGGCGAAGAGCTGAGATGAAGAAGTCGCAGTTGTCCTTCAAATTCTGTTAAATTTTAATATATGCATTCCTCCTTAGTATGATCTTTACTATTAAGCTTTTTTTTTATAATTATATGAAACATCTGTCCGCAAACAACAGATGGAAAATATCTGATGGATTAATTTAATGTCCACTGTCTTAGATAAATACCAGTTAATAAAATTTAAATTAAAAGTAAGTCTTAAAGGCAACAATATAACACATAAAATCACAGATTGTTTTATTTTATTTATTTATTTTTTTTCCCATTTTTTAGATCAGTTATTCACTATTTCCCAAGAAGATTTAGCGCCAGTCATTTCTGATCAGCATCACATCGATGTAAAAGAACTGCCAGGACACAGTTTCCCACAATGCATTTTTTGTAGTCATCATGACAGCTTGCAGACGTGATATATACTACTGGATTGGAAATCACATGACATACGGCGTGACAAACATGCGCTATCACTATGCATTGAGTGTCCTCGAGTAATGAATGGCGGAGGACCGAAAAAAGTACGAAAAGAAGCACAAAAAGGAGACGCAATGTTTTGTAATAGACTTCAAAAACCTTGAAAACAAAATAATCTGATGGAAAGGAATAATCACATAGCATGAATCGCATTTTAACAGAGAGAAATTAGACCGGGAACCATGAACTGTGAGCTAAAGTGGGTGCTAGCAACTTACGAGTAGCATGCTAGTTTGGTTCTTCGATGTTTATTTTTGATTAATGTTTCATTTTTTTGTCAATGCATAGAAATGCAAAATAAAATGGTAATTAATTGCAATGCCCGACAAGACCACTACGCGGCACTGTAAACATATGGAAAGCAAATATCTGAAATATGATGGACTTCAATACACCTCCAACATACAAACTAAACATACAAACTTCATAACTGCTTCATTGTTTTACCCACCTTTTTGGGGTTTGGAAACCCATCTCTGAAAGCAGCGTTGGTTTTCGTACCGTGGCCGGATGGTGCCCCGTCGATTTTCTTGAAGGTTAGCTTCAATTCGTGGTACCTGACGCCCCTGCCCGGAACAGTCGGTGCATTTCTCCTGCGATTCCTGTCTGTGAGGGGGTTTCCATCGATGTCTGTCGATTTTGGTTTAACATCTCAGCTATTGCTGGGACAACCGTAGGAGTCTGTAGGACTGTATTTAAAATATTTACAGCCTCACGAAGTTGTTGTCCGTCCACCATTTTTCTCACTACCGTTGATGGGGCGGGACGATAAAATCCCGCCTTTTTTTTTTTTTTTTTTTTCAATTCGTTTTTCTTTATTGAACAGTTACAACCAATGGTTACAACACCAAAGACCAAAACGTGGCTTGACGTGGCAAATGCATCATTAAAGAACAAAAACAAAACTAGTGATATGAAATATTGCTTTAAGGAGATATGGCTTTAAAAGTAACTATTTATGGTCTAAAGCTTCGTTTTATGTTCATTTTTCATTCTTCTTCTGCAATAAAGTGTAATGCTATGACGCGAGCTCCACCTAGTGGCCAAACTGAAATGCCTTCCAGGAAAGACAAAGCATTAGGAATCCGTGTATCATTCGTTCATTCGTTTTTCAATTTAAAATGGGATATGAAAAAAACGAAAACGAAAAAACGAACTATTTTTCCTTTTTGTGCACCAAAACAAAAAAACGAAAATCGGATAACGGGCGTTTGATTTGGTTTTTCATAGTTTCGTTTCTGACACGGGGGGTCACCCGGAAGTAGTCTGCGCAGATTCTTACGTGTCAAAACAGCTGCACTGCGCGGACAGTAACTGTCTTTCTTTAAGGGAAATGGATCGTTTTATTAGTGTTTGTGACTGTAAAGGGAAAATCCGAGACCCAAGGACATGAAAATACATCCGCTCCAGGTAAGAATCTGTTGTATTATAGTTTTTCAGTCACATGTCTCTGACGATGTGAGTTTGCTACTTTGACAAGCTAGCTGTTGCTAACTGGGGCATGCACAGAGTCCGGTCATGGATTATTAAACCCATTATGTGATTAAATATGAAAAGTTGTTGGCTGTACATTTAATGAAAAGCACTAATTAGCAGTGTCTCCTCTTTTTTGAACCATATTGTCAGAACGTTAGTGACGGAGCTCGCGACGTCCCCCAAATGTCAACAGTAATAAGTTTGACTTTAACGTCAGACACGCTGGAATTGTCGGATTTTTTATCTGTTTACAAGGATTATATGAGAACAGTAAATATAGACAACTTTTAACCGATGAGAAAAGATCTTCTGCAGCGTTTTGATCCCTCCATAATGCATTTCTGATAGAACCTGTTTTCTCCTCATTTGCTGAGTATATTCCTGAATAAAAGACCAATAGCTGCTGGTGGTTTTCTTTCAGGATTTCAGTGGAGCTGTGTTCCAGTGCTGGGGAAGCTGGGAGCATGTTTGAGCAGAGCTGGGGTCCATCACTGAGGTCTCTTCATCTGGAGAGGACCTGTTCTCTACAGATGATGCTGAACAGAAACATGGACAGACTCTCCCTGACATGACTCTTGTGAAACTGTACTTAACCATAAAGAGACTTTTCCAGATGCATTGCTTCATCTAATACATGTTACTAACAGGTGTGCTGAGTAATTGCTGACTATAAATGTAACATTTTACTTAATGCATTAATAACCCCCAAAGTACCCCCCCCCCCCCAACTGTATATCTATTCTGTTAAGATGTATTGATGTTAGGTTTGTAATAAATATACCACATTGCCATGAAACCATTTTGTTTATTTTCATATATAATGATTACAAAGCTCATGTTAGCATTCAGTTTTTACCTGCAAGAAGAGATATTTCTGGACTGCTTTGAAAAATATCAATATTGTTAAAGCTTTAAAGCTCAAAATGATAAAACAAGGAGCAAGTAAAAAACAACTCCTAGATAAAAGTCCAATATCAACACTTTAAATAGCAGTTTTGATTGAACATTAACTTTGTGTTTGGACTTGACAAAGTGCTTCATGCAGTCCTTCTAGATGTTGTTTTGCAGCTCATCAGCCCGACACTCCAGGCAGGAATCACGGCTCCTCTCCTCAACAACCAGCCAGGCTTATGCAGCAGGTCCAGGAAAAATGGCTCTTCCAAGGACCTGCAATTAAAAAAAAGAGAATTTAAATAACTGAATATGTAGTATTACCTGCAATAAAGCCAGCATGGATGCTGTAACCTGAATGTAGCAGCTGAAGATGCTAGCACAGATTACTGAAGATGCTTTAAGTGATAACTAAAAGGCTGTAACTCATAGCAAGCTTAAATATTATCTAAATGCCAAATGAGCCTAAAAAAACAGGTAAAAAAGTCTAATTCAGTCATAAAAGCTAGTAATAAAGTTGAAATATTAGCAAAAAATCAAAATTAGCCTAAAAAAATGAAAGACAAAAATTTGCCAAAAACAGCTAGCATGTAGCTGAAATATGAGCCAAACTTCAAATAGACTAAAAACCTTGGTAAATGCCAAAATAGTCCAAAAAAGCCAGCATGATGCTAATGTAACAGCTGAAACTCCAAAATAGCTAAAAAACCCCAGCAGATGCCAAAACACCAATGTGGCTAAAAAAATGAGAAATCCCAACTTGGTTTAAATAACCTTATATTTATAGAACGTAGTGAGTAAAAAAAAAACATTCAGACTTAAAAACGTGGACCGTTTGGAGAACTGGAGATGTGCGTCTGAGATGGAGTTGTTTTAAGGTCGTCATGGCAACGAGCACCCAAAGGGAGGCGCACGGCTGCATGTCTCTGTCATTGAAAATGATTCCCTGCACTTGTCTTGAAAAAAATGCTACCTTTTAAATCATTATCCTCTGAATAAAACAAAAAAGTAGTCAGAATCCAGAGATTTTAGACAACAGCTTCTGCAATTTGACTAGTGAAAATATGTACCTTGATACTTGCCCTCACCATTTTTTGGAACCAAACCATTCCTGTTCTTACAATTTATCACATAAAATATCCCATTAAAAAAAAAAAAAAAAGTATCCTGGGAAGTGATCAAAATGCGTAAGCGCAATGCAGATGTTAGTTTGCCAAGGTATCAAATGTGACCAACATGAATTTCTATCACCTTTAGTGCTTGAATAATCTAAAACTATGTTAAAATAACATCAGCAAAAATAAAAACCAGTTAGAAGAATATCTGCTCAAATAAAAGGTCAATGTTTTCAATAAAACATTCATAATTAGAGATTATTCAAATTTGTTATTTAGATTTGTGAACGATCTAAGAGAGAAAATTAAAATACAGTTCAGCAGAACATTATTATAAAATAAATATTGTACATATTTTCAGTTGAAATTGGTAAGATTACCTTTTATTATTTATTTCAAATTGTGCTAAAGTGTTCAGCTGTAAAACTTTGCAGTTAGCCAATTTGTCTGAATTTACTGTAAAAAGGGTTTATTAATGATTATATTCCACATAAGTCTGTCCTAGTGATTTATCTGTGTGCTGTATTACATAGTGAAATTACTTTAGTCTCCGTTGTACTCCCTCGTAGAGCTGCCTCTGTTCTTCTGGCAAAAACTTTCTGGAACTTTGCTTAAAGAAACTTCACCTGCAGGAAAAACAAAAAAAAAAACACATTGTAACTCAGCACAGTATTTTAAAGATTATTGCAGCTAAGCATTTTAAGTATCAGTTTTTGTATATGCACTTTAATGACATTCAAAACACAATGATGGCTACAAAGGAAAAACAAGTCATCTTTATCTCAGTATATAGAAGATTCATTAAAATAATTTTGCAATGAAAACAATATACAATTAAAAATGCCCAATTCTCCTAGTACCACATTTATCATAAACCTAAATGTAAGAACGCAGTATTTATTGTAATCATCCATTACAGATGCATATACAAATGTTTTTCCTGTCAAAACTTAAATACATTTTACTGATAACTATTTGGTGTCTAGTTGTACAATATTCCACGACGAGTATTTCATATTTCGTCTTTCTTATCTTAATGTAGCTAAACAAAACTCAATTTTGTGAATAATCTTCGCCAGTGCAACGCCGGCGTCTGATGCGTCTTTTTTGTTCAAAAAGAGGAGACACTGCTGATTAGTGCTTTTCATCTAGCTAACAGTTACAAGGTTTGAAAAATTGGGTATCATTGTGCTAAGAAGCACAAATGTAATGTCTTTGTATGAGGACACAGGGTTGCACGAGGTTTATACATTACTTCTGAATAAATCAGAGAGAACTGATGGCCAGTCAGCTGGATTTACAGGTTCAGCAATAGTAGGCTGATGTCCCGACGTCAATGTGTCGATCACATCAGGGACAGATCCTCAGATTCCTGATGGTTCCTGGAGCTTCTTGGACATGGTGTTAAGGAGATCCTCCAGTTTGGTGTTTGGATCCCCAAAATGTTTTAGAACTGCTCCTGCAAAGACAAAACTCATTACTTCAACAACAAAAAAAATATATCATTAGTGCATTTATGTATTTTATAATTACAGTGATTTAGCAGTAATGCAGCGACATTAAAAATAATTTGTTTTGTAGTAAGCTTTCTGACTGCAGTGATAACTTAAAGCTTTGAACTCAGTTACAAAATAGTCATTTATATATTTTTTTATCCCCCTTTTTTGAGGTACAATACGTAGAATTCTGTGGACTGCAAAATAATTAATAACTCTAGTAAATTATTCCAAAATAAAGCCTTAACTAAATAATAGGTAATTGGTGATGGGGAAAATGGGAGAAATAACTTCAAATGAGTGAATGCTCTCCTATTGCTAAGGAGTTGAACAAAATGCCGTGTAATAAATAGCTCTAGATAGCTTTCAGATCATTTTTATCCCTTACAGCTGTTGTGCCACAATGGTTATCCCAGCCAGAATGTATGTCCTTATTTCTGATGATAATTATAAATTATCTGTTGGAAAATGTTTGATCAGTTTCATCATAGATCATGTTTTCTTATCCTAAATTAACCAAACAAAGCCCCTGTTTTGTTACTGGTACTTGGCACAACACTGATTGTTCCGACCTAAACTTTAACTAGCTAGCAGGACAAGAGAACTTAGGGAGGAAATGAAATTCCACTTAAGATATACACATTACAAATAACAAATAACTTACCTTTATCCTGTTGGAGATTAATTACATGGCGGCTCCATTCACATGCAGACCAACTGTAGTCAGTAAGCTAGCAGTGCCAAAAGACCCCGATCATTCTCTAGTGGATTTCTTCTGCAACTGTGCCTGTCAGTCAATTTTGGTCCAGTATTTTAGACATTAAAAAAAAAAAAAAAAAAAGTCCAGGGCTGTTATTAATACAGATAACAATCTCTTTTTTTTTAATTTTCGCATTTTCTTCAGCAGTCGGGACAAGTGGCTATATTGCCTGCTCTTACACAGATAGCCAATCAGAACCAGAGAATTTAAATCAACATCCGTTCACATCAAACTCATATCCGTTCACATCAAACTCATTTCCGTTCACATCAAACTCACTTCCTTTTGGCAATCAAACTCTTTCATTCACACTATCAAACTCTCTTACACATACCATCAAACTCTCTCATATAGACTATCAAACTCACTCACACACACATATATTCTCTCTCATGTATACTATCAAACTCTCTTATAAATACAAATATTCTCTTTTATACTTACAACTATAATAGAAAGTATTGAGCAGGTCCGCTAGCTTAATGCTAATACATCGTGTATTTTCCGATAGGACGGCTGAAGCGAACCCTCGACGACCTGACATGCATTGCAGACTAATTGAACAACTTTATATAACCATAGGCATTCATTTTATATATTGCTTTAAGGAGAATATGGCTTTAAAAGTAACTATTTATGGTCTAAAGCTTCGTTTTATGTTCATTTTTCATTCTTCTTCTGCAATAAAGTGTAATGCTATGACGCGAGCTCCACCTAGTGGCCAAACTGAAATGCCTTCCAGGAAAGACAAAGCATTAGGAGTCTCTCCTTTTTAGAAACCATGTAAAACTATATGGTGTTACCAACTTCCTTGGTTTATTATTTCAAATATAAATTTTACAGTTTGTGAATTTTATAAGATTAATAACGTAAACAGATTATTAATGTACAAAGTTCACAATTAGCAGTGGACCAGAAGACTCGTGTGTTTATAGCTATAAAAGAGATGTTCAAATGTTTGTGTGTTAGATATGGAAAAAAAAAGAATACATGGTTTAGATTGAAACTTTTATTTTAATGTAAAAATGAATAATCTCAAACATCTTCACATCTTCAAGCACCTGGAGCTTTGAATAAAAATCAATTATATGCAAAATACTTATTTTACATCATAAATACGTTTTTCAAAATAAAATGTGAGAAAACATATCAATTATTGTACATAGATATTGCCCATTAAAAGATTACGCTTATTATTTTGTTTCTCCCCCCTAATATTTGTGGAAAGTGCTTTTTTTTTTTTTTTCTGTATGGGAAATGCAGTTTCCATGCAGCCTGTGAATGCACCTCCTGCTGCACCTGAATGGGACATTGAAAACTGAACTGTAAAGTCAGAATTAAATGTTTGAACTAATTCTGGGATGGATGTTTGTGGTAGCCAAGTATGGTGGGGGGAAACCCTTAATCCTTCTTCTGTCCTAGGCATGTTTACATTAAAGTGGGGTCATCTGGACCCCACAATACAGCACGCTGAACTTTCTTTTCCAAGTTCTGTGCTTAGCAACTTTTATTATTATTATTTTAGAACATTTTGTTTGTATTCAAATAGTGTTCCCTCGCTATATCACTGTGTCGCTGCTTCCTGGATTTTTCAGCTCAATTTCACATGCTTTTTATTTAGGTCCTTTCCATCTCTGTGACCTGCCTCTGTTTTAGAACACTTCTATAAACTAAAGTTAGGCAACTTAAACCTCCAATTGCGAGCAGATTTTTGTTTCCTTTTTATAAGAAGGGTTTTGAGAGTTTAAATAAGAGAGAGAAGTATGAAACTTTTAAATGGCTGTCTAATAAATATGAATAAGTGCGTGGTGAGAAGTTTTACTGCCTTTTCTGTAATCCTACTTTGCAGATTTCACCTCAGTGGGTCATTTTTAGAGCGTAACTCTGCAATAAACAAAGGAACACTATGGCTGAGAATAATGTGAGAATCTCGCGATAAAAACTCCCAAAAAACTAACGTTTCCACCTACTACAGTTACAATCAGCTGGAAGATATTGAGTTATTAAGTTAATTAATATATTGGAAATTATTAAGATATTGACCAGGCTTGAGGGTTTATTTACAATTGTCACACACAGTCTTTAAATTTCTTCTGAATTATATGATATGATATATCTTTCTTTGTCATTGTCACAGGTACAATGAAACTAAATGTGCTTTCTGGTCAGTGCAAAAATTCATACTTAAAATAAACCCACATAAAAATAATATTAAATAAATAAAAAAGCAAAAAGAAAAACCTGGAAATTTAAACAATTACAAATAAAAAAAGATATTCTGTAGGTGCTAAATTGTTAAGAACTGGAACAGAATAATGATAAAAATTGATAAATATAATCTTCCTCCTGTAGTTGGCTTTGGCCTTCTTTCTGATCTTTCAGGTTGGTGCGGGCTGCACTGTAGAGGTCTTTATCGCCGGACTTGTAGGCGTGTTTCTTCCCCTCAGAGGCTCTTTGACCTCCCGAGTCATCCAGGGCTTCTGGTTTGGGTAGACCCGGATGTGTTTTTCCACCGTGACTGTGTCTCTGCACTTCTTAATGTCGCGCAGCACGCTGTCAGTGAACAGCTCCAGGTCCTGATGTTCAAACGCCCCCATCTGTCCGCTCAAAGCAGTCCTGCAGCCGCTGGGAAGCATCATTTGGCCAAGTGGAAACAGTCTTGTGATGGTGGGAGCATTTTTCCTGAGTGGGATGTATGAAGGAATTAACAGCAAGTACAGATGGTCAGAGTGGGCCAGGTGAGGTCGAGGTCTGGCCCTGTAGCCCATCTTGACGTTGGAGTAGACTTTGTCCAGGGTGTTGTTTCCTCTTGTGGCACACTTAACATGCTGGTGGAATGTAGGCAGTGATGTCTTCAGGTCTGCATGGTTAAAATCCCCAGCAATGATCTGCACAGCGTCGGGATATTGGCTATGCTGGTTGCTAATGCTAGCATGAAGTAGTTCGATAGCCGAGTTAGCATTAGCATCAGGTGAGATGTACACCGCTGTAATCATGACTGCAGTAAACTCTCTTGGAGGTAGAAGGTCTGCATTTAACAGTCAAATATTCAATGTCAGGTGAACATTGACTGTCTAATGTCACTGTGTTGGTACACCAGATGTTGTTGACATATAGAGACCCCGCTTCCTCTGCTCCTGCCAGAATCAGCTGTTCGGTCACGGCACAGCGCCGTGTAGCCCGCTAGCTCGATAGCTGAATCCGGAACCGAGTGTTGCAGCCAGGTTTCCGTGATGAGCAGAACACAAACATCCTTAACAACATCCTTGTTCGTCACTACCAGCAGCCTCAGTCATTCAACTTGTTTTGGAGGGATCTGACCTTTCGAGAGGAATAAGCTGGGGAGCGGTGGTTTGAGCGGCTGCCTTCGTAGCCTGGCTAGCGCGCCTCCTCTGCGGCCCCGCTTCCTCCTCCTGCGCCGCCTGCGCGTCCCCTTGATGGGATGGGAAACCAAAAAGGGCGGGGCTCCTTGCAATCTCCAACGGAGTCTCGTGCAACCGAATAAACTCGCCTGTTACATGTCCTTCGTAACACAATCCGATTTTAAGGAGCTCGTGTTGGCTGGAGGTGTGATCAGACCGACCGAAAGTGCAAAAAACATACACAAAAACATCAGAACAAAGCACCGACCATTTGAGCACCAGGCTGCTGCAACTACGTGTGCTGCCATATTGACCTAAATGAACACTGTCCGACGCTCTATACCAAGCAGAAAGAGTCCCGTGCCCGTTATCCAAAGGCTCACAGAGGGGGAATCAACACTGCTATGCTGATCCGTCCCGTTCGTCTCTTGGCGGGATTCTCTCTGTGAGCAGGGCATCCTCCATTTTTCCAGCAATGCCGCTAGTCTAGTTTTATTTTACATTTTACATTCTGGTATTAAATTGAGCTCAATTGGCTTCATGGTACCTCCATTAGCCCTTTTCGTCTGCCATCTTTCCTGCAGCTGGGTACTCTTGACATTTAGGGAATGTTAATTAAGAGCCCTGCCTAAAATTATGGATAAAAATTAATTAGAAACTAAAATGTATCTAAGTTATGTAAATGAAAGAGTTGACTGAAAGAGTGATAGTGTGTGTAGTGTAAATAGTTTGATAGTGTGTGTGAAAGAGTTTGTATAGTTGATAGTGTGTATGAAAGAGTTTGATAGTGTGTATGGAAAGAGTTTGATAGTGTGTATGAAAGAGTTTGATAGTGTGTATGAAAGATGATAGTTTGTGATAGTGTGTTTGTGAAAGAGAGTTTGATAGTATGTGTGTGAAAAGTTTGATAGTGTTTGATAGTTGATAAATGAAAGAGTTTGATCAGTTTGTGTGTGTGAAAAGTTTTCTAAGAGTTTGTGTGTAAAAGAGTTGATATTGTGTGTAAAAAGAGTTTTGATAGTGTGTGTGTATATTCAAGCAATTATAGATTTGTTGTTTTTTCATTTTGCAACTACTTTTTAAATAACACACATTTAGCTTTTTTTTTGGTTTTAGCACATAATTTAACATAATTTCCACTTTGGTTTTCTCTGACAAGCCAATGATGATCACTTCACTTATATCCAGTCTTGTACTCAAATTAAGCTAAAATGTCTTTGAAAAACACATGTTTGAACGTGTCATGAAGGTGCATTGTTGATTTTTTTTTTTTCTTTTTTTTTTTTTTTTTCTTTTGCACTGATACGATTTTTTAAAATATGTCATGCCAAAGCTTGACCTGACCTTTTACTTTTTTTGCCAGGCCTGATCAGTGATGTGTCTGCCTGCTGGGGAGCAGATATATCCTGATTTTGCTGTTTTTTTGTTTTTTCTCTGCTTGGATGGTGCAAAGGGTTGATGCTGAAAGAATCATTTATCAACGCTGTTTTCTGCAGGCATCCAGGTACATCATTGTGAGTGGGGCCATTCTTAGGGTGTGCCAAATCAATCAGAAATATTTCTCAGCAGCATTTTCTTTATTTTATGCAGTTTAGTTATGTTTTTGACTAATATTTGAATATCTTGGTGAACTGCATTTGAATGCCTGCACTTTAAATTTCTAAAATTAATAAACAATCATGAAATTGTCCATAAATACAAACATCTATAAAGGGGACAGAAAGACTCTAAACTCGAACAACATCACAGAATCAAAAATGTAAGTACAAAACCTTCCTTAACCCTGAAGTACCCAAGAAAAATTTCCTTCTAAAGTTCTAAAATTAATTTGACCTTTTTTTATTTGTCTATACTGCATGCCATCAATTAATTAAAACAAGTAAAAAATAAAAAAAAAAAAAACTTGTTTTTTCTTCTGAAAATTAAGCCTGTGGGTACTACTTTTGGTTAAAAAAAAAACAATATATATAACTTGGTCTATCATTTATCATTCCACTAAAGGAAGTAGAAGGGTGTTACTGATTATTTCAAAATGGCTGCCTCCATGAAATCCCAACAACACTTTTGGCGGGAAAACGTTTTGCTAGTTTTCAAAACTTTATGGTGAGAATAACTCTTCTATTGTTATTCATTTTTTAAATTTACAAACTGCTGTCTTGAAAGAATGAAAAGAGTGTTGATCATTTTTATTTAATGCAAGTATGTTAAAAATGTGTGTATTATTTGAGGCAGTGGGTAAATAAGGTGTTTTTTCCCAAACTCACGTCAATTTTTTCACATCTTAAACTAACGTGCAAAACTTACAGATCACCTATAATATTGTCATTGATAATATATATGTATCTAAAAAATTTTTTTTTGTGAATTTCATCAAAGGGTTTATTAACATTTTAATAAAGAAGAGTTATTTTTTGTCAATTCTTTGATGGTGTTTACAGGGTTAAGAAAGCAAAGCAAGCGTTCTATAAATCCACATGTGATTTTGTACCATTCAGAGGACTTCACTTGTCAAAGCCTATTCTTCAAGCTGTCAAAGGTGTTGGTTCTCGTTTGGAACCAACACCTTGCATTCTCAGTATAGAAGAGAAGTGCTGTCAGAATGACTGTAGAAAATGTTTTTGTGTGCCTTTCCTGCGCCGCTCATCAGACCGAGACTGTCATCTGGAGTGCTCTTTATCCCATCTCCCAACGAAGATGCAGACAAGTGGGGGGCACGGCCTCATCAAGTGTGCAGATGAAAAGAACAGCATGTCATTTGTGTAGCAAAAGAAAAAAAATGACTATAAACACACAGCTGCATTTTTGCCTGTCACAGAAAGAGAGAGCCATGGCACGATGAGAGAAAGTGGGCTCTGGGGTTTAATAATAACAAACTGTCGCTGGTTTGCTTTGGGGAGAATAGATTGGCGGAATTGGGGTCGGAGTTGTAACAGCGCTCTATCAAAGAATGTTTGGAGGTTTAAGAAGAACCGAGGAAGGTCAACAGCGTCCAACACCCTACCAGAAACTCCAGGTCCTCAATTTCTATATAGGAAACTTGATCAAACTCAGGGGAATTTTTTTATCTTAAGTTCTATCAATAACATTTATACTGTAAATGATTTACACATTTACAACTGGGTTTGTTTTTAATGTGAACTGGATTTAACTGTTTCTATGGTATTTCAGTTGCTATCATAGAAATATTTAAAAAATATTGTTTTTGAAATAATTAGGAATAATATTACTCATGTGTTCTATATATCACTTAAACCACTAATACAGCTAAGTAAAAAAAAAAAACAGTTTATAATTGAAATGCAACTATATATATATTATTGTTAAGGACGTCGCCACCTTAGAACCAGATGACAGTGATTGGTCCGAGTGTCGGTCTGAGTCAACATTTCTATAGCAACCACTGTTGCCAATCATGAGTGAGCTTGTTGGAAGTTCACACCACTTCCACTAAAAGCGGGCTCAGGTGACTCTGTCAATGAAATGATTGAGGTGGGGGCCGGCAGAGGCCACATGCTTCTATTGAGGAATCTAATTGGTCAGTTTATAACAACTTGAGATCAAGAAAAATATCATGTAACAAGAAGATGTTAGCAAGAATGGTTATTTTAACAAAGTGAATGACTGAGTAATAGCTGTTTATTTCTTTTTTTTTTTTAATCAAACCTGTTGAATATTTTAAAACAAGGAGCTGAATCTAATTTATCATATTTAAGATTTTAGCATTTTCAGGTTATGGGTTTGTATATGGTTGTGGCTTATAGTAAATAATTGTTGATTATCAAATCTTTTTGTTTAGATGTTTTTTGTGTGTGTGGGTTGGATGTCCTCAGATACTTTAGTTTTTTAGCAGATATGAGGATTTATCTGAACTCAGTGTGAACCAAACATGAGAACTACAGAGATATATTACAAGTATCTAATAATACATTAAAAAATGACTTATGATCTTGTGATTTCTTAGCATACAATCAGTATTTGTTCATTTCTACCAAAGAAAATAATTTCTGTTTTACAGTACTGTTTAAGAAATATCTTAGCTTAGGGGTAGCATTGTATGATTTTTCATTTGTGAAGATAAGTTTGCATTCTGCGATATTCTGCAGAAGGAAATTTGCATACAAAAATGAAAAGAAAAAAAGATTGAAAACTGTTTTTCTTTCCTCAAATCCCAGCCATAGTTCCTCATGAAAATTAAGCAATTCCATTACAAATGAATAATCTCATGGCAGCAATAAATTTGCTCTGGGTCCCTTTGATCAATATTCGTTCATCTTTATTTATATTCCTTTGTTGTTGTGTTATAGCTCCAGCTGAACTGAACCCGTCATGCATGTCTTTACATACCGGGAGCAAAATACAGATCTTTTTTTTTTCTTTTTCAAAACAGAATTCTAAACTAATTTCCTCTTTACTGCTTCTTGCTCACCAAACTGTATCTCATTTCATCCCACAAATCCAATATGCGGTCCTCCAAGCTAGCACTGATTTTATTGAGGCAATATAAATTACACCAGCCTTCCTTATGCCGAGCAGCAGAACCGGCGGTGACCGTAGCCAAAACTCAGCTTTATGAAGACCCGTGTTTACGCTCTCCTTTATTGAATATATAAATAAAACTTTGAGTCACTTTTACCACTCCCTCAATACTCCTGTTGCTCTTATAACTTTCTAGCTAACAAGAGTCGCCTACTCACAGCGTGTAAAGTCACGACGCCCTCCTGCTTTAACTAATGCCTCAACGGGCGTGTGGAAAAGAAATGAGACTGTTTCCATCGATATAATCCAATTTACAAGCAGGAATTAAACCTCACAGCACGGAAACCAAACTCTTATTTATTAGACTTTAAAGACTCTGAATGATTGTCCAATTCGTAAATGTGTGTTAGCCTTGGAAATGACCACCTCTTCCTTCCCTGTTTTCCCGTCATTGTTTGTTTATAATCTCCTCCCCGTCTGCTTCTCATCATCACGCCGGAGCGAGACGCAGAGTGCTGAGCTGGTCACCTCTCGCGCTCTGCTATCAGCTCTGAATGGCTTTGTGATGAACTCCAGAATGGTGCTTTCCGCAGAGAATTAGCAGAGCAAAGCTCAGCTGGGGAGCTGCGTGCCTGGTCTGGGTTATTAACGCCGGATAATAAGCAGACTCAGCTATTTGAAGGGATGACTCACAATTAGGAGAGGAATGAAGGAAACTGGCATCTGTTGAGAGTGTGGAACGAGCGTATTCCTCCGAGTGTTTGTGTGCGTTGTAAATGCAATTCAAAACAGAGAAAGTTGCAAAATCAAAACATACCATTCATCATGCTCGGGGCATAGCTTTCCTCAAATGTTATTACATCATCCACAAATTAAATGCCTTTCCCCCCGCTGTTAGAGAACAGTGGATGAAACGAGACTGGAAAGGAAAATAAATTAAAAAGCAAAAACGTTTGATTTGAAATGTTTGCACTGAAACAAATGGTGCCACAACCCCTGCTGTTTTAGAGCAACAAAATCCCTTCCCACTGCAGGAAGCTGATTACTATAGGAACCAGTGTCCTTTCCCCAGTGCCTGACCAATGCTTTTTGACACCTCAGATGTCAGCTTCTACCTCAGTTTGGGGTTTGAATTGGAAATATGCACCTTTTTTTCTCCACTTTATAAGATATAAAGATTAGTCATTCGGTCACCGTCTGAAGAGCTGCTTCCGGGCGGCAATACTGGCTTCCATATGTGGCTGCCTAGCTGTCGCCTGATTTGGGCACTGACCAATGTCAGCTTTTAGAGAAAACTCTTCCTTAAAATTGTTACTTTTTTCTTAACCCCCACAGCCGTCTACAAGTACAAGAATTGTTTATTTAAAAATTGATTTAAAAAAAAAAGTCTGAAACAACCAAAACTAATAAATGGCTACATTGATATGACACACTCATAAATAATCATCATCATGTTATTGCTACAACTATAATTTTGAAAGGAAGTCATCATGAATTTTTACAATTTTTTATGAATCTTATTATCAGAAATGTTCAGTAGCTCTGAAGATCCTAAAGTGACGGTCACCAAACTTTCTCACATGACTAATTGTTTCCTATTTTTACTTGAATGTTTCAAGCTGCTTCACTGAAGTGCTCTGTTTATGTGTTAAATAATAAAATAAGTTTAATATATTTAAATTAGAGAACAACCAAGGTCTATTTATTAACTTTGTTCCTTTTTTAATGTGTTACAAAAGCAATTCATATCAATATCAGCAGATTCTCAAAACCAAAACCTGATTGGGACATCCCTAATACAAAATCATTATCATCTATTGTACACAATGTTCAGCCCTTCTATACCTCCTTCCTAACATGAGTTCAGGGTTTTCAGTTTTTTTTTTAATAAATGTGGATTCAATAATGCAAATATATGCAGCTTAAGTGACATATAGTGGTTGTAAGATCCTACTTATGAAAAGAAAAACACTATTTTTCATCTCTTTTCTCTTTATAAAGATGGTTGTATGCCCACCATGTCAGTATATTCTGTTGTTACATATGACAGATAAATGCATTCTTTATGTGCCAACATACTGTAGGTCTGCAATTTCCCATCAATCACAGGGTTGCTGTAATGCGAGGTTGTGTTCTCATGTATTTAATAATGGCAGAGCAGGATTAAAAGCAAGGAAGGCATTCATTACTTTTAATGGTTTGTATGAAATAAAAAAAAGGATTTCTGACGTTTACCAGACGTTGTGAGGATTTTGGAGAAAATCCCTGCCTCGAGTCTCCTTCGCTCACGCGTATGGTATTCATATTTTCTTTTACAGGTTTGGGCAAAAGGGTTCAGGGTGGATCAACAGCAAAGCAGAAACATTATGGGACTACAGTGCCTCTTCAACTTGTTGGACAAGAATGGAAGCCGGTGAGCCAACTCCGATCCCAGGTAGGGAATAGCAGCTCAAACACTAAAACATCAGCATTACACGGGTTCAGTTGATGTGATATATTGCTGCATTATGTTCAGGCTAAAGAAAAAAGATCCATGTGTACATTTACAAATCCTAATAAAGCTGTAGTATTGTATATAACATGTAAATAAAAATGACATGATCTGTAATTTATTGAAACCCTTTTTTTTACTGAAAATAGTACAAAAAATAGAATATTCCAACTTTTATCTAACTGAAGCTGGGAGTGTAAAGAAATAATGGAAATTTAAAGGTGGATCTTTAAGATATATATATTCTGCCCTTGGCAACACGTGTTCAAGCCACCACTTTCAATGAAAATGTGCTTTATCCTCTTCCGTGTTCAGAGCTCTCTTATTAACATGTCACTGTGCAAATTTATCCGATTGTTTCTCTTTCTCTATACAAAAAGCATCGCCGTTGAATGCATGTTAAGTTAAACTTGGTCAAACTTTGACCAATCAGGTATTTAGATTTGGTAGTGACGTATACTAGTGCTGGGCGGATCGTTCCAAAAATATTGATAGTATCAACCTCAAGTTGGTATCGATCTGATACCGATGTTAATAATTCCACTCTTGTTAGAAACTTTTCTTTTTCTCCAAAAAATATTGATATGATACTTTAACAGAAACCTCTGATTGTTGTTCAAAAGTTATTCATATTTTCACCTGTTTTGTTTTATTCGAAGGCTAAGAAGTTAGAAATTATTGATATTTCTACCAGTTTTTTGTTAAACATTTTGATTTATTCTTGTATCATAGTGACTTGTCTCTTTTTTTCTTCATTGTTTATTTAATTTCAATAACTTTTTTCATTTTAATAAACTATTTTCAATTTAATTGAAAATTTGGTCCTGATTCTGTTTTTATGTTTATCAAGTAATTAAAAAAGGGAAACTTCCAAAAAATTATTCACAGCGATTAAAAACAGTGGATATTTTGAGGTTTATGTCACATCTACCACTTTTACAAAATATATAGACTTTGGTATGGATATTTGCAATATTGACCGGTATCGTATCAATACCCGAATACTCAGTATTGCCCAGCCCTAACATATAGATGTCACCCTTTTAAGTTATGGAACCGTTTGAAATTGGAGGGAAAATTAATACAAGTCTTTTATATATCGTAATAGAGCTGTGCAAGAAAAAGTCTTAAGCTTCGTTTCCCAAGCCTCTTTCATCTGAAGGTGGTAGACGTGCTATTATCTTTAGTTTATAACATGTTGAATGCTCGGTGTGTTCATAGTTGTGTTCAAGTGCAGAAAGAAACAATGAAGTACAAAGTTTTTGAACTTGTCCTTATGATTATATTTGAACTACACTATATCAATTTTTGATGGTGGCCTGGAGGTCCAGTTTGATTGTATCAATTTGTTGAGTAATCTTATAAAAAATTAACACTAAAGGTAAGAAAACAACACACCAACAAATGCTGCAATACTTTGGCTGGCAGAGAGTTCACAAATGAAGCAATCAAGTAAAGATATGCTTGAAATGTCTTACTAACAAACAAACAAACTAATCAGAAGGTCTGCATGGAAATGGAGTAAAAGAACTTGGCACATTTGGTATTGATGTTCTCTCCCCGTGACAGTTTCCTTCTGCTTGTTTCTTAAAGACGAACATCTTATATATACCAAAAGCATTTTGAAATTAAAATAGGATGAATAAGACCCTGGAAAGTTGAGCAGTTCAAGTCTCATATCCAGGATGAAAGAGAAAATTGGCCTTTTTCTTTACTTGAACAAATGTACTCTCAAGTTCCCAAATGCATACCATAATGATAAAAGTGCTGGCAAATAATAGATAATAAAACAACTTAATAAGCAATCCCCTGCTCCAATTTTTAAAAACATGCATCTTCAAAGTAAAAACTTGCACTAAACAAATGCAGCATTAGAAATCCTTGTGCTATTTTCATTAAAGTAGTTTATAGAACTGTTATTGTGTGAATGTTTAGCATTCTCCTGTGCCCTTCCATACGTTGTTTGGCACATAAAAACTCAATCACACTTTCAACAATTTCTTAGTATTAAAACGTTCAGCTCATTCAGGACTTTACTGCTTGTACTTTTGCTATTCATAAACTATAGTTTCTGAAATTTGGAGCAAAATATGCCCCATATGAAATGAATGAAAAATTGCTGAAATTCTTCAAAAACTTTGTGCACTTTAAAACTTGTGAACTACATACTTTCAGATGCTAGAGACAGCGTTTAAACTTAAAAATCTTCAGCACCCACTAGGTTTTTTGGCATAATTTAGTGCTTAGCTTTTATTTTAGCAACATGCTAGCTGTTTTGGCTAATGCAGACAGTTTTTAAGTTATTTAGGCTAATTTGGACTTTAGCTAACATTCTAGAAATATGATGAAATATTGAAAAATTAGACATTTTACAGTTTTTTTAGGCAAACTTGGAGTCTAGCTAATATTTAAGCATTATGCTATGCTTACTGTTTTGGCAAAATTAGACACTTTTCCCCATTTTTTTTTTCTCTTGGCGAATTTGAAGTTTAGCTAATATTTTAACATTTTGCTAGCTGTTTTGACTTATTTGGAAGATTTTCCAGTTTTTTTTAGGTTACTTTAAATTTAGCATATAATTTTAGAATTACGTGCTTTCTTTTTTGGCTTATTTAGACATTTTCCAGTTTTTTTGAATAATTTGGAGTTTAGCTAATATGTTAACATTATGCTAGCTGTTTTGGCAAAATTAGATATTTTTCTAGTTTTTCTTTTTTTTTTTTTGCAAATTTGGCATGTAGCTAATATTTTAGCATTTTCAGCTATCAGCTCTTGCATCTTCAACAGCCTCATTCTTGAATAACTTACAGCATTCACAATAGCATTATTGTAGGAAGTGCCATATGTCGAGACTTTATATCATTTCATTTATCCACTGTTAAAATAAAATAGTGACTAAATGAAGAACTTTTGAAAAATAATTTGAGTTCATTTGGATTTTAAATTAGTCAGTTGTGTTCAATCAGCTCTTGAGGACATTTTTCTGGTCAAGATAGCTACTGTTTCTTTAAAAACAAACAAACAAAAAAACAAAACTAGTAAATAGAACAAATAAAACCTGAATTTGTTAGTGTTATGGTCCCAAAGTGTATGAATAAGAAATGGATGGCTGCCAGGTTGGTACAAAAGAAACAGCCTGAGCTTCCAGGTTTTGTTATTGTCTCCCTTCATTTGGGAATAACTTTGTTTTTGACTCAAACAAGCAGATGAGGCATCATAAGGTTTTTTAAGAGTGGGATTATCCAAAAACAACAAAGAAAATCTCTGATAAGTGGATTTAAAAAAAGAGTAAAATTAAGTGCTGCAAACAAACAAACAAAAAAAAAGATAGTTTGTGGGAATTTTACAGTATAAGTCTTAATGGCATGATGGAAACCCATTAGGATGGAAAGCAGCTAAAGGAAAAGTCTAAATATGATCCTGCCTGAAAGCTGAGGCTTTCAGAGTCTTTCATGATACATTCGATATTCTTCTTTTCCACGGGGTTTGATGAATGACTTAACCCAGAGCGGTGTGATGTACATGTGTCAAATGCATTTTTGATAGCTCAGAATGTTGTAAAAAGTCAGACACGGCAGGATTTTTCTTTTTTTTTTTTTTTTCCAAGAGTTTCTCCGCCAACATAAGCTGCAGTACATGAGAGAGTCGCTGTGCAAAAAGCATCTGTGGAACAGCACGGCTGACAGAAGTGATATATTTGACGCAGCACCACTTCATGAGTCTAACAGAGACGCATGATCTCAGTGACTCAGGGCTGCGAAGGCTCATGGCTTTCTGCAGGGTTAATGTAAATGGGAAAAGAAAAAAAAAGAGCTAATCCTCTCAGTCTTTTGTTTTTAAGATACAAAGCAGCTTCTCGTCAGTGGAAGGCAGTTATACTGAATGCTTGGGTGGCTCAGTCAGAAGATGAGTAGTGATCTAGAACAAAGTTTACTCACACACTGAGGTGATTAAGAACTAATCAGAGGCAGCGTCATTTGGAATTTTGTTACTTTTATTCATTTTCAGGATCCAAATCCTTTCATTTAAAGTTCTGGAATATTTTCCATATGCGTCTTTGGTGTTTTCAACATCATTTGTATCAATAATAAGGATATTCATTATATTTCTCCTAACTTTTTTCAGTTTTTTGTTTATGGCATTTTTTGTCATTATGGAGGACATAAATTTAGAAAATTAAGTCTAAAATTTCATTTCTGAGTATTTCTTTATTCAAATCATTGTGAATCAAAAGCACAACGCTCCGCTCCATTCTGAGGGATCAGCTTGTAGACAGGCTGATTAGCTCTGATATTAATTGAAAAAAAAATTAATTGAAAAAAATGAATGCATTATTATTTATTAACACAAATTAATATAACTTCGTGAAGTAACCATCTTCTGCTTTGCATCAGACGATTCCGGCTTACATGACATGCATTAATTTCTGATAAAGCACACTTTGTCTGGCATTATCCCTCTTATAACATGGGGAATTAAAAAAGAAAATATATACAACCAATTTTTAGTACCTTGTTTGTTATTTTTTGGTTTAGATCACCTTTTCACAAAAAGCTCTCCAGTTGATTCATAGTGCGGCCCAGTGTCACGGTAAAGCAATAACGAATTGGTGAGCTAGCACTGACCTCAACTGCAGCGGGCAAAGGAAATCGAAATGAATTCTGAACGTCTAAATATGATAAAATAAAGCATCAGTTCAAAGAGAAAGTTCACCTCTTACCCCTTGTTTTTGCACAGAGGATGAACCAAAACTTTGTTTTAAAGAAAATCCAGAACCAGAACCACACACCCAGCAGCCAATCAGAATTGAGTATTCACCCAGACCATGGTATAAGTTAATTTAAAGTTAGGAAACACAGTTTGTTTCTGTTTCTCAAGACTGTGAATCAGCATATTTTCTTTCTTGGAGAAATACTGCAGGGATAACAGTTTTAAGACTTCTGCTTATCTTACTGTTGTTGTCTTGTGCACACAAATTACACTTCTGGCCAATCTGAGTTAACACTTTATAAATGTAAAAATTTCAGACAATGAAAATGTAGGACAATTTTTTTTCTGGTCCGTTTTTGTTCAAAACATATCATCATTTTAAAAAATGTACCTAGTAAAGCATAGCGATTAATTGTAATTAATTATAACCCAAAAGTGTGATTAATCTGATTTTTTTTTCTTTCTTTTTTTTTTATTGATTGACAGCACTAGTTACAACTTTAATGTTAAGATGAGGTTGTGAGGGGCTGTTAGCTAATGAGATCGAATAAACAGATGGATGATGGGAAGGGGGCGGGCTTACTTTGCCCCACAATTAAGAGGTAAAGTTAAAACTACTGCGGCTCCACAGAAACTACGTCCCATAAAATGGCACAAGTTTTTTAAATCTGACGAGGCCACGCTTTTACGATTGATCAAAAAATTGTTGAAGTGGAATTTTAAAGTCCTTATGACCTTTTATTTCTTCCTGTCTCTTCAGAATTACCCTACATCGCTGAAGCTCCTGGTTGAAGCAGAAGGAGAACAGCTGCTCCTCAATCTGGAGAAAAACCAGTAAGTATCCCACTAGTCATGCTTTGCCTTAAACTCCATCTGAGTGCTTTTTGGAGCACAAATGTTGGACATGTGCCGTTCTCAAGGCCTACAGCAGTTTCCAGTGAAAAGGGAAGGCTGAGTTTTTTCTGTGAGTGTGGGCATGCCAGCGCTTTGTGATCTGAACCAAAGAATTACCTCAATTTCGTAACACAACGAGACACTTTACTACTTCTTCTCACTCGTCTCTTTATTTGATCTGCAAGCACAACACGGGGAGGAGTAGGTTTTGTTTGAGCACAGAAAACACACGGATACTGTCAACAGCGCGTTTATTAGGGGGACCGGCAGCAGAGGAAAGTAATTTCAACGAGATTGATCAACAACGCGCTGACACAGATGTAGATCTGACATGATGGAGGCTTATTTGTCATCTTAACATTTTTTTTTTTAACACAATTCAGTGTGGCTCCAGTCTCAGGCAGTCTTGGATTTGAGTGTGCAGCTGAGAAGAATGGGATGTGATTGATGGAGCAATATGTTTTCCATCCAGCTCTGCTGCCACACATGAGCAGCCACGAACAAGAAGAGCTGTCTCTGCGATAGAGAGGGAAACAGAGGGAGCGCGAATGGGTTTTTCATGCCACTCTCAGCCTTGAGTCTCACTTGTTTTCCAGACTTAATATATGTAAATTCCACCTGCAAAATGTGAGACGAAGCTTTCAACACTGGCAACCACAATTTTATGGATAATCTACTTTCAAAATATTTTTATTGGAAATCATACTCATTCTCTCCACTGAATTTTCCTGCTTTGCACAGGTTGGGATATTGCAAAGCAGGCATGCAGATTGTCTGATTGCAGTGAGTTACAGCAATAACCCGTTGCATTAAATGGGAGGATCCGCTGCACAACCGTCGCTAGCGTCCCATCGCATTAACTTAAAGTCTATGAGTGCCATCACACCCGCAGCCAAGAAGAACAAATAGTTGATAGAAAGAAGCAATTGTTGTAATGAGCTTGAGAATGTTAGAAATATCTCGGACATATAGACCTCTATGAATTCTAAACACCAATTTGTCAAAATCTACTGTGAACATCTCCAGCATATCTGGAATAGAAGATAAAAGTTATATCTTCAAAATTTTTGTGAAAGCTACTTTATGGACATTTAACAAGGCGAAAAATCACAAATGGATAGGGACTGCAGGAGGTTGTATGTTTATGAGTGTTTGGCATTAGTCAGCCTGCATCAGCCAGGATTTAACCTGCTGTGTTGACATTTAGTGAATGTTCGTGTCTGAGACTGCTGGCAGACTGACTGTATGCCGCTGATGAAATCCAGTTGTTCAAACACAGGATCTATATAAAGTGAAACAAGTCAAATCTGGATTGAAATTTCCATTTTTCTGCACTATAAGATGCACTCATATAAGCGGAAACAAAAAAACCCCAAAAACAGTGTGAAATATGATCTGTGCAGTTTTATGGATTCATTTTGGTTGTGCTGATGTAAACAATGCTAACGCGGCTAACGTGCAACGGTCTTAGATTATGTTTTGTTTTAAGCGTCACCAACAAGGTTGGGAGTTATCGTAGTCAGAGTAACGTTTTTTTATTTGTTGCAATCAAGGTTATGAATTACAGGTATTATGAAAACAATAATTGGGCTAATGTGTAGTGTGTCAAACTGTGTTTTTTTACATGTTACTAACAAGGTTGGGAGTTAGCGTAGGCAGAGTAACATTTGTTTTAGCGGTATCAGTCAGTTTGTTTTCTTCTACGTGGTTTAAACAATGTTTGGAGCTGGAGGTATTGCGAATATGCTAATGCAGCTTAAGTTACGCATAGTGATGAAGGACTGTAGTTTTATAAGTGTTATTAACGAGATTGAGAGTTAGCTTAGCCACAGTGGAGTTTGTTTCGGCGGTATCAGTCAGTTTTTTTAACGTGGTTTAAACAATGTTTGGAGTTGGAGGTATTGCAAATATGCTAATGCGGGTTAGGCTACGCATAGCGATGTTGGACTATCATTTTTTACTTGTTACTAACGAGGTTGAGAGTTAGCTTACCATAGTGGAGTTTGTTGCTAAAATGTAGTGTTGTTGGGCTATGTTCTTTTATATGTGTTTTCGAACAAGGTTAAATGTTAGCATAGCCACAGTAAAATTTGTTTTAGTCGCATCAGTCTTTCTCTTTACGTATTCTAAGCAAGGTTTGGAGTTAATGATATAGTGAAGAGGCTACTGGGGCTAATGTTTAGTGGGTTGCAAAAACTGTCCAGAGTTGCAGGTATTATGAATATTCTAATGTGGTTAACGTGTGGTGGTGTCGGACTGTGTTTTTTTTTACGTTTTACTAACAAGGTTGGGAGTTGGTGTCGGGCTGTGTTTTAGTGGCATCAGTCTGTTTTTTATGTTTTGTAAACATGGTTTGCATTGGTTACAGATATCATGAATATGCTAACATGGCTAATGTGTAGCGGTTTTAGACTGGGATATTTTTTCCTTTTACCATCTAGAAGATGGTAAATGTAAAAAAGACAGTTTGTTGATGATGTGCTTTATAATCCAGTGCACCCTACAGTGCGGAAAACACGGCATCTGAATTAAATGGTTGAAACAGTTTGGACATTCTCAGGCTTTTATTGACGATTGGAGTTGGCATAAAACAAACACAGGCTTTAGGCTACTGGAGTGAGATCATATCACTGGTCTGGGCTTTGTTTAAGCATCAGTGCGACTGACAGAAACTGCTGTGCAGGAAATGTTGTTTTCTTCTTTGTAAGGAAATTATCTATTCGCTGCAATAATTAAGCTGCATGGGTTTAAAAAAAACAAAAACACTAATTTAGCAAAACACCAAGAAGCAGAGATACAATACTGCCTTACAATAAATTGCTTTTAAGTACAACTTCCTGATATTTTCTACTTTCATTTGGATCCAGTATGCACAGCAGGTAAATAGTCTTTACTAAATACACTAATAAACAAAGAGAGCTGCCAGAAACCAAACAAAGCACAGCTGGAAATCTAAGATATGAGTGTAACAAGAGGACAAAGGTAAAAGATGTGAAAAGCTAAGAACGTTCATAACTTAACTCTGGTGTTTGAAGACAAATTAGGCCAGCTGAAACATGGCAAAAGGTTTTTGTTACATTTTTTTCTGTTAGATGAATAATTTGTCATGTTGTGACAGATAAAATTAAAATTTTAGTGAATTACTGCAAGTATTATTGCTCTTTCCTGCTTGGTATGTCCCACGGTTTAATTCCCCGATGGTAAGCTTGTTTAATATCAGTTGTAGTCACGACATTTGCAGTGTCTGGAACATGACAGGAACTATTGATGTCCTGAAATGTGCTTTGTGTGTCAGCTTGAAGCATTCTTTGGTGTGTCTGCTTTTTCACATTAAAGACCGGGAAAGAAAGACCGAAAGCGTCATACAGTCCTGCAACATCCCCAAACACATTTACAAAGTGGGAGATGGTGCCTTAAGCAAAATGTCAGCCTCTGTCCTCCTGTGAACCAACTTAAAAATGATAAATTTCTTTTTTTTAACTTCTCTTTTTTTTTTACTCTCCCATCATCGTATTAGGTTATCAGCATTTAAAACAAAGACAGGAAACAGAAAATTAGTTTTGTTCTTTTATCGTGCAACAGCTTCTAGTATAGTCCACCAAACAGTAACATTAAAAGCCCTGTAGGGTTGGCAAATATCAGGCTTTGGTCCATTATTCAGCATTTTTTAACTGTGAAGTTCTGAAAACCTTTTTTGTTCATGTAAATGTTGAAGATAGTGTAGCTACTGTTCTGAAACTGTCCCGGAGTTCAGTCAGTACATGGTAAACAAGCAAAAATAATGCTTTCTTTTTAAAACAAAAACATTTACACAGCTTAGCAGCTTTGAAGATTCATATCTGCAGAGCAGACCAGTAAGGAGGGTACTTCTATGCACTCATACTTAATTAGCTCCAACAAGCAATTATCTGCACAGATCTGTCTCTTCTTCTGTAGTAAGCTCTTCTATTCTCAACTGGTTAACTGTATTAATTACACCTGTTTGAATTGGTTATCTGTAAAATACACCTGTTCACACCCTTAAATAATCGGACTGCAATGTATCCACCAAAAGCTAGACCAAAGAGCTGTCAGAGAAAACCACAAGAGGACCTGGCAGCAGACAACAACATGGCTCCAAAATGGCTCTAGAGCAGAAGTCCTTGCACAATGTTCGAACGAAGTACTTGCTTTTCCCCTAGAAAAACACTGGGTTAGAGATAGAAATCTTCCAGTATAGATACGCAAATTTAGCTTCCAGCTACAGTTGCAACATTTCCGCATCCAGCTAATAATGACTTTAATGTTTGGGCACCATCTTGAAAACACTGAGGAAACAGCTCAGAACAACTCGGGAGAACTTGTCAACGACTGAAAACAAGCTGGGAACACAGTAATAAAGGTTACTACAGTAACACACAATGCCGTCATGGATTCAAACGCTCCAGATGCCCCCCTGCGTAAACCAACACATATCCAGGAGCATCTTAAGTTCTCCAGAAACCATATGTATGATTCAGAGGAGGATTGGGAGAATGTCATGTGGTTAGATGAGACCGAAACTGAGCTCTTTGGTATAAACACCACTCGGCGGGTTAGGAAGGGAAGAATGCGGAGTTGTATCCCAAGAACACCGTACTAACTGTGAAGCATGGGGGTGGAAACATCATGCTTTGGGGTTACTTTTCCACAAAGGAACAGGACGTCTGGTCCGTGGTTGGAAAGGAACCATGTTAACCTCCTTTTCAAACATTGAGAGGATTGAGGATAAAACATAGCGGAATCTTCCAGCATGACAATGAACCCAAACACATCAACCAAGCAACCGCAAAAAATCCTTTCAAGGTTCTTGAATGGGCTAGTCAGCTTCTGGACTTTAATCTAAAAGAAAATCTATGGAGGGAGATGAAAGTCAGTGTTGCCCAGCAACAACCCCAAAACATCTCAACTCTAGAGAAGAAGAAAAATGGGACAACTTGAAGAATCAGTGACTGACAAATACTTTTTTGCCACACTGGATATTTACTTTTGCTCTGAGTCAACCCTTTTCATGCATTCATGAGTTGCTTGTTGGGGAAACTGAGGGTTCCAATAGTATTGGCCTATTCGAATTAGGTTTTACCTCAGAGTATGGATCCTCACCTGACCCTGCAACCCTTAACTGATTTGTGGTTTTAAAAGCAATATTAGGACGAGTTCCAAGTGAGCGGAAGGCCTCCCTCTCACATGTGTTTTTGTTCTGGATGTGAGATGCTCGGAAGTTTTTGTTTAGATTTTTTATACATGTTTAGCCATAAGCATGAAAAACTTTGAGGGTCACTCTCCATTTGTCTTTTATGCAACACGACTCAATAACAGGCTAAATGTTTCCTATTGGTGCAATCTGCAAACATCTTTTATCTCTCTTGTGTTTGGAAGAATAATACCATTCAGCCAAGGCAGTCCAGATGCATTTCATCCCAGTTTACATATGAGGTTTTGAGGATGTTACTTGACTCCATATCTGTCTGCACCGCTGGACCTTTGACCTGTTGCACATCTCACTGAAGATATATGCATGTTTTAATCAAAACATGGACAGGAAGCAGCCTCTCCTGGGGGGAGCAACAATAGAAAACACTTTTTGGAGAAAAAATCTCAACCTCTTCAGGAAGGATCCACAAAGATCCACATTTATTGGTTGAAAAGCTAAGAATGCATCATTTTTTACTTGTTTTGTCAAGTACAAGATGAAAAAAAAACAGTTTTCATCGGTTTTAAAGCGGGTCATTGAAAATATTTGATTTTTATTCTTGAGTGGTTAAAATAAGGTTTCTAAAGTATTGAGTCAGTTTCCTTTGTGCAGGAAGTTTTCTTTGTGCTACCAGCTGGGATTTTAAGCTGGAAATGACGCAAAAACTAGATCTTAAGAAAGTAAATGACCTTTTACTTCAAGAAAAATAGTTTCAATTTCTGTCTCGCAAAAAATAATCCTATCAAAACGTATTTAATAATAGAAATAAATCTTGTCTTAGTGACTGAAATTTTTCTCTGAAAACAAGAATTCTTTGTAAGAGCATTTTTCATACTCAATTTTTTCACTTATTTAAAGAAAATCTGCCAATGAATTCCTGTTATTACAGTTTTTACATGAACACTCTTTTCTAAGCATGCTTGTTTTAGAGATTTAAAAACATGTTTTTTTTCAAAATAAAACACTTAAGATGCATATGATCAGGAATATTTACCATTTTTTAAGAGAAAAAAGGCCCAAACTGGTGACTCTGAAATAATATACTGTATTTGTTCGTTTTATTTTCCTCCTGTGATCTGGTTACAAATTACAGATGTTTTCCCATGATGACTTGCAGTCAGTTGGTCACCTCCAACATCTGTATCCACTAGCAACAAATAATTACCTTGTGTCCTGACTAAAAAGCTAAGAAGTTTTTTTTTTCCCCCACAGAACCCCACAGATTTCCCCATGTATATAAATATTTTGAGATAAAACCAACAATTAACTTTGTGAATTCACCCCCAGAGGGGAAAACCACGTTTCTGCGGACATATGTGGTTTTGCAGTCAGAAGGGTTGCAGAAGGTTTAGGTTTAAGCAAAAAGTAGAAGAGGCTGGAAAAAATTTGTCGGACTTCTTACTGTCAGCTCACTGGAGGTAATCTGATGGAGGTGGGATGAAGGGATTCATAGTTATAAACAGCTCAATCCTTAGAAATGTTCTTGTAGTTAGAGTAAACGTTTATTGTGTGAATGCATTACAATGCATTCACACTATTGTTTTCCTGTTTCTCTTTATTGTGTGAATGCATTCAATGCATTCACACAATTGTTTTTCACCTATTTACGTTTTCTTCCGTACGTTTTTTGACACGTAAAAACTCAAGCACACTTCATGCAATTTACGCAATCTTGGTATCAAAACGTTCGGCTCGTTAAGGACATTACTGCTTGTATTTTTGGTTTTCGCAAATTTTACGTTTTTTGCGATTTTGCACAATTTATGCTAATTTTTAGCCCTATGTTAAGTCAATGGGAACATTTTTCAAATGGTTATAAAACTTTCTGCACTTATGCTTTTTCGGCTAATTTGGCACCTTTTGAGGTTTTTTTGGGGTAATTTGGAGGTAAGCTAACATATTAGCAACGTCTTAGCATTTTTGGCTAATTTGGCAACTTTTTAGGTTTTTTGGTGCTAATTCAGGGTTAAGCCAGTATATTAGCAACGTGTTAGCTTTCTTGGCTAATTTGGCAACTTTTTAGGTTTTTTGGTGCTAATTCAGCGTTAAGCTAGTATATTAGCAATGTGTTAGCTTTTTTGGCTAATTTGGCAACTTTTCAGTTTTTTTTGGGCTAATTTGCAGTCAAGCTAACACATTAGCAACGTGTTAGCTTTTTTGCCAAAATTAGCAACTTTTGAGGGGTTTTTTGGGCTAATTCTGAGTTAAGCTAACATATTAGCAATGTGTTAGCTTTTTTGGCTAATTTGGCAACTTTTTAGGTTTTGTGTGCTGATTTTATGCAAAAATCTTCAGCATTTTCAGCAATCACATTCCGCAAAATGCATTCACACATGCATTATCGGAGGTAATGCACCTTTCTAGTTATTATTATAGTTTATGTCCACTTCCGTACGTTTTTCGGCACGTAAAAACTTTATCACACTTTAAGCAATTATCACAATCTTGGTATCAGTCCGTTCGGCTCGTTAAGGACATTCCTGCTTGTATTTTTGGTTTTCACAATTTTTACAGTTTTCGAGATTTAGCGCAATTTATGCTAATTATTAGCCCATTATAAGTCAATGGGGAAATTTAAAACTTCACAGAACTTAAGCAATTTACACAAATTAAGCACTTCACAGAATTTAAACACTTTATGCACCTTACACAATTTACACAATTCATACAAATTCATACAATTAATGCAAATTAACGCAATTTATGCTAATTAATGCTAATTACTACAATTAAAGCAATTAATGCACTTTACACAAATCAAGCACTTCAGAGAATTTAAACACTTTATGCACCTTACACAATTTACACATTTCATACAAAATTAATACAATTAATGCAAATTAATACAATTAATGCAAATTAATACAATTAATGCAAATTAACGCAATTAATGCTAATTAATGCTAATTACTACAATTAAAGCAATTAATGCACTTTACACAAATTAAGCACTTTACACAACTTAAGCACTTTACAGAATTTAAACACTTTATGCAATTAATACAATTTACACAATTTTAGCAATTATGCTAATTCATACAAATTAACGTTAATTAATGCTAATTAATGCTAATTACTGCAATTAAAGCAACTAATGCACTTTACACAAATTAAGCACTTTACACAACTTAAGCACTTTACAGAATTTAAACACTTTATACAATTAATGCAATTAAAGCAATTAATACAATATATACTAATTAACGCATATTAACGGTAATTAACAGTAATGAATGCTAATTAAGGTAAATTAGCGCAATTTTGGCAACTTTTGAGGTTTTTCTGGGCTACTTTGGACTTAAGCTAACATATTAGCAATGTCTTAGCTTTTTTGGCTAATTTGGCAACTTTTTAGGTTTTTTTGGGCTAATTCAGGTTTAAGCTAGCAAATTAGCAACGTGTTAGCTTTTTTGGCTAATTTGGCAACTTTTTAGGTTTTTTTGGGCTAATTCAGGTTTAAGCTAGCATATTAGCAACGTGTTAGCTTTTTTGGCTAATTTGGCGACTTTTTAGGTTTTTTGGGGCTAATTTGGAGTTAAGCTAACATATTAGCAACGTGTTAGCTTTTTTGGCTAATTTGGCAACTTTTATGGTTTTTTTGGGCTAATTCAGGTTTAAGCTAGCATATTAGCAACGTGTTAGCTTTTTTGGCTAATTTGGCAACTTTTTTTGGTTTTTTGGGCTAATTTGGAGTTAAGCTAGCATATTAGCAACGTGTTAGCTTTTTTGGCTAATTTGGCAACTTTTTTGGTTTTTTTGGGCTAATTCAGGTTTAAGCTAGCATATTAGCAACGTGTTAGCTTTTTTTGCTAATTTGGCAACTTTTTTGGTTTTTTTGGGCTAATTCAGGTTTAAGCTAGCAAATTAGCAACGTGTTAGCTTTTTTGGCTAATTTGGCAACTTTTTAGGTTTTTTGAGCTAATTCAGGTTTAAGCTAGCATATTAGCAACGTGTTAGCTTTTTTGGCTAATTTACAACTTTTAATGCACTTTACACAACTTAAGCACTTTACAGAATTTAAACACTTTATGCACCTTATACAATTTACACAATTCATACAAATTCATACAATTATTGCAAATTAACGCAATTAATGCTAATTACAGCTAGCATTTCCAGCAAAAATGCATTCACACATGCATTATCGGAGGTAATGCACTTTTCTAGTTCCTTTTATATTCTTCTAAAGACTCACTTAGACGGGATTTATGTTTTTAACATGTTCTTGTGGGGTTTTTTTTCATGACCAAAGACATAAAGAAAATTAACTAAAACTTGCATTTCTGAGGATTTCTGTGTTCAAAGTGTTATGCATAAAATGTTGTTTGAGAAAAAACAAGTCCAACTGGCTCTTTTACTGTTAAATGCTGCAGACCCCTGCACTAGGGGATTTTTTACAGTAACTCAGTCCACATTTGTAACAAAAAGCATGTTTCAAAAAGAATTTTTGGTTATTTTTTATGTTCAAGATGGCTGTTCTCGGATTTAAAATATATTTACCTCACTATTATAACCATTTATTGATTTTATGTTAAATGTTTAAACCCTAAATTCCCCATTTTCAATATACTTTCTACACCGCCAACCTCCATGTTTTTTTTTCTTTAATTTTTGGATGAAAAAGTGTCCACTTTCTTTCATCCGCCAAATTCAAACACGCTAAGCTTTAGCATTAATTCAGAAGCACCACACCTTCATTCTAAGGAAGGGATGTACTGAAGCTTAGCTGAAGCCTTGAGGCTGCAGAGCTATGATATATTGAGATTCATTAGTTTCAAAGACAAGCCTTCGAAATGAGCTCATCTTGTCCATAGCCTGCAACTTTTAACTGCTTCCTTCAAAAAAAAAAAAAGACTTTTTTTTGGATGGAGTTAGCTTCTTTTGAATTACCTTCACAAGAGGCTCCAATTAGTTTTAGGTTTTGAGCTGTAATTAATAAGCAGGACTCTGTGTTCTGCTTTTAATATTGGCATCTTGGAGTAGTTTGTCCCTTTTTGGATGGAGGAAAAACTATATGAATAAATAAATAGTTGTTTTTATTACTTTTATTTACTTATTGTGCAAATCATTATTTTTTTAAATTGGACTTAAAACCTTATGTTCAATCCTTTAAACGTTTCTCAAAGCAAGCAATAACAACATTTACATTTATATTTACATGTTTTATTCCTCATAAATTTCATTAATTATTATTTTTAATGCAACACAAAAATCTTTTTATTCTCAAAAAATTGGCAGTGTTAAGACATGCATCAATGATTTAATCACATTTTTATCTAATCTTTTTCTACTACTTCAATCACCAAAAAATAAAAAAGAATAATAATAAGTGCAGGAATTCACACTATGCAAATATCTTCTGAAATTCAAATTACACTGCTTTTTACTGAATAAAGTTTAGTTTAAACCCATGATTACATGATTTGACAGATATTTTAGTATCGTTTTTAGGATACAAGTGACAATTCCTTTTTTTATGGATTAATAAGGTGTAAAATGAAAGCGTATTCCTTTTTGTTTGTCGGGCTTGTATTTAATTATAGAGTAACTTTCAGTCAACCGAAAGGACAGCTAAAGCCAAGCATCCCTTTTATCCATTTATAAAGCTCAGTTGTCCAAGCTGACTTGAAAATAGTAAAAATCTTATTTTTTTGAGCTGATAAATTCCAAACTAGAAGAAAGTGCAGAGGAAAGTGTATCTGAAAGACCTTTGGAGCACTAAAATGGATCCTTTTTTCCATCACACCTCAGGGGTCTTCTGACTCCAGCTGGTAGAAGTATTTCTCCATCTCTAACCCCCATTACTGCTTAGTACACTGTGGCCAAATGAAATCTACATGGAAGCACTACCATCTTCCCCACGGACCCGAAGGAGGCCCCTGAAATTAGAGGTTCTGTGTCAAAGCTAGTTGCAAAGATGTGCTTTATTTTTTTTTAGATTTCATATAATCATGTTCATAAATTATATTCCTCTGATCTTTTTTCTTGATGATGTTTTGCTTACATGCACTGAGTTAACAGACATGGAACAGGTTTTCCAGGCCTGTGTCTTTGGAACAAAAAGGACCCGCCAGCCCATCAAAGGTTTCCAGGGAAGGTCGCCTGAGGGCGGCTAAGTAGTGTTCAGAGCCGGAGGAACATGTAGTCATTTTTGCATGATGGAAGGCAGCGAACGGGGGAACCGAAGCCTCCGCCTCCTCCTTCTCCTCTGTTCTTCATGTTTTCTGTGACTCATCTATTACAAGCTCTCTTGTTTGATCTTGGAAATGACTCGCAAGACTTTGGAGTTATTTTGGTCCATTTGTACCCTATTCTGATAAGGTGGTATTAGGTATAAAGGGGCTTTATACCAAATTTTCAGACTCATGTCTAACATTTAAAAGTACATAAATCAACTTTTTACATAGTCTAGACAGAGTTCCTAACTTTTATGGAATGTAAATGAGTCGCCATAGCTCCGTGTTAGCTTGTTTTTGGTTTGTTGATCTCTTGATATTAACCTGTTTTTTTTTTTTTGTTGTTTTTTTAAATACATAATGAGTGTGTTCCTGCTATTCCTTTATGGACTATTTCCCACCACTCTCTGGATCTGAAGTGTCTGTGGGTTTATCGTTTACACAATCAACTGTTGTCACTTGGCAACAACACAATACCGCGGAGAAGACACCAGAGAGTTTGCAGGATTTTTAAAGAGTTGTTGTTGCATATGCCCTCTTCTAAAAAGTGTGTTGCTGGGGGGTTGGATGCACAGACAAGAACAGGAAGAGGATAGACAAAAGGGTGTGGAGATCCAGCTCTGTTTAGGGTTATCCCTAGAATATGTGAATGTGGTGGGTGAGAGGAGGAAGTCACAGAAACTGGAATCTATCATAGACAATCCTCTTCTCCTCATCATCACCTCAAGCTATGTTCACATCGCTCTCTGCAAGCAACCACTTCCAATTAAGATATTTGATAGTCATATATGGATGACGTCCCCTTTAGAGGGCGTATACCATGATTTTCTTAAGTCTTCCAGAGTGAACCATATACATATGTATGATCATATATTACCTTAGGAACACTAATGAACAAATTATTTATTAAATATTAGTTATTTTTGTGAAACTACTTTCCTACCTGCAAGTAAAACACCACGATCTTTTAGGCTCCGCCTTTTGCTCCTTGTGGGTGCCGCCCATTTCATCCTAAAGCCAGCCTTAGCAGTGTGTCCGCGTTTCATCCACTGAAACAATCATGTTTCTGCCATAAGTAGCCCAGGCGTTCACAGACAGAATAGTGATACCTAATGGATTCCTTTTAGTAAATTCAGTCAAAAAATTCAGACACCACCACCAGATGAACATTCCAGGATTTATTGAAATAATGAGAACATTGTATTTTGTTGTGATCAATACTGGCTCTGTATCAAAAATCCTCTCTGGTTTCATGCGGTTTATTTTCCTGGAGACATCCGCACCTTTTCCATCTTGGTTCAACAATCTATGTTCAAACCAGTTCCTCTAATGTGTCGCTTGCTTCCTTTACACCTCTTCAAGGAAATAGTTTGCTCCCTTTCTGCTTGCACCATCCTTGGATACTTTAGGATCCACCCTAAATGTCGTGCAGATTCCTCACCAGAATGTTCTTTGGTGTATGCCACCGCATGAAGTTTAAACGCTAAATCTAATGAGCATTTCTTGGTCATCACCACACAACACACACACACACCCTGGCATCTGCACCCGGGTGTGTGACTTAAAGGAGACCACTATCTACAGTAATCTAATCAGAAATCACAAATCCACAAAAACTGAGATAAAAGAATGTTAAAAATAGTGTTTAAAATACCAAGTCTGGAGTACTCCTTAAAATACAAATTTTCTCATCCCACCCAATGTTTAAGTTAAATGATAAATAGAAACCGTTAAAATATTTTTTTTAGTATTAATTGTTTTTTTTTAAACTAACTGTGGAAACATTTAAATATTTAAAATAGTAATTGTTTTCTGTAAAACGTGGCACTTCCGCGCTCACTTTTCCTGCTGATCTTTAGTCTGTTTGGCTTGCCATACAATCGGCCCCTGACGGCACCGACAAGTCAGTTACAGAGCGGTTCTCTCATGTGCGGGACAGTTGCTGGTCTTAACTGGAATATTCTTTACACCCAGTAATGAAAATGTGTACCGATACTTATATCACACGTGTCCCAAACTGTGGCCTCTGATCCGTATGGACCATGCATTTTCTGTGATCCGTTATATCCCTATTCTGTAACCATGTATTATTTTTCATTGATTATATAATCCCCTTTGTATTGGAAAAATCAAACCATTCTAGTAAAGTTTTCATCTCGTTGTGTTACCATTTACTCAAAAATTTTAGTTTCTCTGAAAAAACTAATCAAATCCATTTTTCATAGCTGTAGAGGAAAAAAATGTAGACATGTGCAGCTGTAACCTAAAATCTCTGATATATTACCACTTTGACTGTGAGTGAAAATTAGGAAAATAACAGAAAAAGATCAGCTTTGGGGACTCCCAGTAAAATGCAGCTATGAAAGTGCAGTCTTCACATATTTGATTTGTCTGTCTTTGGGGAATAAGAAATAGGTTTTGTGCTCAATAAACAGAGTGTGAGGTATAAGAGACGATCAGTCACGTAAATATTAACCATCAGAAATATCTATGAATGTCGAAAAAGATTCACGATTTGCAATATATGAATATAGCCTCGTTAAAAATTATTGAACATTTTGTGGTAGTGAAGTTTGTTTGAGTTGCAGTTAACAAAGGCTCTCAATCTTTGACTTTTTATGGTCTCTCTGCTGATGTTCTCCTCTGGCTCACAGTCTTTCCCTTTCACCTCTTTAGCCAAACACTCTTCATAAATTCAAGTGAAGTCCCATTTTTTCAAGACTCTGCTGTGCCAAAAGGAATAAACAAAAAGCAGCCAAAGTTTTTGACCTGTGTTGCTGCTGACCATGAAGATAATCAGTCTACGCTCGCGGTTCCTGGCTTCCATCCTCCCTCCGACAGCCGGAGAGATCCGTCTGAGACGTCGGTAGGGAGGGAATGCTTACTCGACTCGTCCTCCATCCTGTTCTCTCCTTTCTCACAGTCCACTGACACTCCTATGACCTGCGTTGGCTATGTGCAGGGTCACTGACTGAGCAGAGAAACCACATGCGGTCATCAGTCAGTCTGCCGTACGGGGGGGAGTCTGGTTTTTTTCAGGTGACACAGGAGATGTCTTTCCCTTCTGACACACGCTCAAGCAGAGCAGTGGTCTTGTCGAAGCGAATTTCCCGAATAATGGGATACGATGGATACAAACTCGGATATCTGTGCCGGGAACTCCTCACCTGGTAAATCCACTTTGCATCAGCCGGCTTTTTGCCGCAAGAGTCACAGGAAAACCTGCGCAAGAGTTCAGACTGCAGATGATCGTTAATCACCGAGCTTAGATAACTGATGAAAGGCAACGGTGCAGGGATAGTTAGGGACCTCGGCATGTCATGTAGAAAGCAGATGCTTTTGGTTTCACATCCCACTTGTCATCGGGAGCTTTGCCCTGACAGCACACATTGCTGAAATGGGCACAGAGGGAGTTAAGGAAGGCATGGGGCAACATTTTCGACTTTATCAGACAGGGTGAGACGGCAGCCTCTCGCTTTTTTTGTTATTTGGACTCCTCTTCAGGGGTGTAGGACACGACGGGGTCTCTTTTGGTTGGCCCCTGTCCTCCTCTTCAGTCACTCTCACCTAATCCCTCCTGCACTGAGGACAGGAGGGAGCTGCCAACAACAATAGCAGCCGCCGGTGTTTGATAAAGAGGCAGTGGATTGCTCTGGGACACACAGAGGAATCAAAGCATGACTCCATGACACACTTTTCTCTAATATTATGAAGTAGGAGAGCAAAGAGGTCACAAGGAGACAGTTGAAGGGACACAGGATAGAAAACAGGATATATTTTGCTGACAGATGGGGTAAAACGGTTAAAAGCCCTTACGGAACATATGCTGAGTTTTACCCATAAGCCTTTTTTGGTAGAGATGGTTTACCATATGAACGTAAGTTAGACGGGAAAGATATGCGCATAAATTCTAGGAGCGGCAAGGCGACTGTATTTCACGTATGCTAGAATCATGAAAGGGCATAAAAATGAATATGACAAGCCAAACAATCAATTCTTTCATGTTTAAATATAGAAAATTATCATTCATTCATTTTCTTGGCTGCTTTTGGGGTCACGGGGGTGCCGGAGAATAACCTGGCAACTGATGGGCGAAGGCAGGGTCCACCCTGGAGAAGTCGGCAGTCTGTTGCAGGTCCACACAAACACACACATTCACACCAAGGGCCAATTTAGGGTAACCAATTAGCCTATGAATTATATGTTTTTTTGGATGGTGGGGGAAGCTGGAGTCTCCGGTGAAAACCCACACATGCACGGGGAGAGCATGCAAACTCCACACAGAAAGGTCCCAGTTGAAAATAATTTATATAAAAAATAATAGAGAAATTCTAAGCTCTATTCGACACATGAAAGACTTGGTGTCATCTACAGTGGTGCAAAATTGTATGTAGTCAGCCACTAATTGTGCAAGTTCTCCCACTTAATAAGATGAGAAAAGCCTGTTATTTTCATCATAAGTATCCCTCAACTATAGAGACAAAATGAGAACAAAAAATCCAGAAACTCACATTGTCTGATTTTAAAGAACTTATTTACAAATTGTGGTGGAAAATAAATAATTGGTCAACTACAAACATACAAGATTTCTGTCTCTCACAGACCTGTAACTTCTTCTGTAAGAGAATCCTCTGTCCTCCACTCGTTACCTGTATTAATGACACCTGTTTGAACTCGTTATCTATATTAAATACACCTGTCCACAACCTCAAACGTCACACTCCAAACTCCACCATGGCCACGACCAAACAGACCAAACAGCTGTCTACGGACACCAGAAAGAAAATTGTTGACCTGCACCAGACTGGGAGGACTGAATCTGCAATAGATAAGCATCTTGGTGTGAAGAAATCAATTATTAGGAAATGAAAGACATAAGACCAATGATAATATCCCTCTATCTGGGGCTCCTAGAAAATCTCACCCTGTGGGGTAAAAATGATCACAAGAATGGTGAAAAAAAGTCCAAGATCCCCATGGAGGTCCTAGTGAATGCCCCGCAGAGAGCTGGAACCAAAGAAACAAAGGCTACCATCAGTAACACACTACACCTCCAGGAACTCAAACCCTGCAGTGCCAGACGTATCCCCCTGCTAAAGCCAGTACATGTGCAGGCCTGTCTAAAGTTTGCTGGAGAGCATTTAGATGATCCAAAAGAGGACTGGGAGAATGTTCTATTGTCGGATGAAACCAAAATAGAACTTTTTGGTGAGAACTCTACTGCTTGGAGGAGAAAGAATGCTGAGTTGCATCCATAGAACACCATGCCTACTGTTAAGCATGGGGGTGGAAACATCATGGTTTGTTTTGTCTCTTATGAGGTATACCTATGATAAAAAAAAAAATACACGCCTCTCTAATCTTTTTAAGTAGGAGAACTTGCATAATGGGTGGCTGACTAAATACGTTTTGTCCCAGTATATACATAATGTATTATATAAGTCGATCTCTTGAGACCTGTCAGGAAAAAAAATAGTTTGAAATTTTGCCTGAACACATATTGGCAAGCACATTTTCACTTCGACCTTGTTCAACTCTAATTAAATTTTGTTGACATCTTTTGTAATCCTTATCTTAAGAAATGTGGGCACCAAGATGCATTCACTGTTGTGTGAAAAAGAAAACGCGGCATTTGTAGAATAAGCAGTAAAAGCGGAGAATGTGAATGAATAAATGCATGAGACTTACATAGTTAAACGGTGCATATACTTTAATGTCCTGTTTCACTTCAGGCCATTTACCTTTGTTACAGGCCATTCAAAAAACCTATTACTAGAACAACAGTACTAGTACATGGCTGTCTGTTACCTCATCAGACCTTTAAGGTCATCCGTGTGCTGTGTTTGAGTCAGTTCAGGGAGATTTTTATCAACAGAAATGCTTAGCATTCCTTCTTGTGGTTTAGTTGCGTTTTCATCTTTTCTAATCCTCTGGAAACATGACGCTGCTGTTTCCCTTCAGAGACCACACACACTGATTCTGACCTTGCTCACGTCAGAGATTCATTTCTCAAATAATTAAGTTGGGGATCTTTTGTGATTCTTTCCCCTATCTCCAATCTTACAGCTTTGATCTGCCTCCCATCTCTTCAATGAACAAAAACTGGTTTGCTTTGCAAGTCCCCTATTAATACTTTCATTAATACTTTTCACTAGTATGAAAAAAACCCAACTTACTGAAACAATCAAGGGGTTAAAAGACATGAAAAGGCAGAAGCACATTGGTATTCAGCTCCTAATTGTTAGATTTCACTGAGGGAATGCAAGGCAGGAAAATCGGGCGGGGAAAGATCGAGGCGAACAAGTTCCAACCAGCTTAATTAATTGAGATTCTGTTCTCGTGAAAAGAACGATAGCCTTGATTGTTTGAAGTTCCCTTGCTGCTCGGAAGTTTAAACATGAGATTGTGGTGAATGTGCACTTGATACCTGACCTTTCAGTTTGTCTTTGGCCAGTTCCCTCTGCAACGCATTTGAAGTAATGGATTTACTCAAAGTGGTTAAATTAACCTGACCCTCCTCCCCTTCGCCCACAGCGACCAGCTCCCGTTCCTGGTTAGGTAACGACCAAAAACGGACTAAGGAAAAAATGGTGGTGAAAAATCCAACCACACGATGAGTGAAGAAACTGTGTTCTTTGAATTTGTTCCAGAGTGAAATACTGATCAAATCTTACAGAAGTCAGTGTAAAATGGGACTGTACTACACTGACAATACAAACTTATGTTCTGTTTAAAATAGAATTTCAGTTTAGTTTGGACACCAACTGGTCAGAGAAACAACCATTTAATGACTCATGTGGACCAGTACATCTGTTTTACCCTTAAACCCTGGATCTTTAGCTCCAGTGTTGACTATCTTTTCACTACTGAAACTCTTCAACCATACACACAAATAACATAACAGAGAAAAGGAGCTTTTGCGGTAGTCTGTGCTAAAAAAAACTAGTATCCCTCAATGCTCACTCGATTAGCAAATATAGACCACAATGTACGTTTGAAAGCTAAAAAAAACTTTTTTTTTTTTTTATCAAGTAAAAATTTTTTCATCTTCAAACACAGTGGATTTATAAATAGTCTTTGGAAAATGTTCAAATCTATTAGGTTTTTACTTATGCAAATTGGTGACCTCATATTCAGTTTTTTCAAAAAATGAGAAAAATTGGTGCGCATGTTTTTGAATTGCATCAAAATCTCAGACTCTAGATAGTCATGCACTACATTAGGGCTTCGGGAGTAGTGAGGGAATTCACATATATTTGGGTTTATTAGAGCGCTTTGACAGTAGAAGCCAAGTCATCTTTTTTTCTTGGTGCCTTTTGGTTTATTTTTGTTATTATTTTTTAAGGGGTTGGGCTTGTTCCTAGCGCTGTTTTAGTTCCGTTTAGTGTTCAGGGTTGTGTTTGGTGGTTTCCTGGTTTTTCCCGTTGTACCAACAGCACACCTGCTTTTAATTTTCAGTCCTCACAGCAGTTTTCTGTTAGCTAATTATCCCTCAGTATTTAAGTCCATGGTTTTCCCCGTTGTCAGCTTTGGTCCCCTCCTAGTTTTAGGCTTTAGTTGTGTCCGAGCCTGGGTTCTGTCATGTTCTATTTAATGACGTTTTATGGTCCTCCATCACCTCCATTTCCTGACTTTTTTTTTCTTTCTTAAAAAGAAAGGCTGGATGTCCAGGAAAAAAAAAAAAAAAAAAAACATCTTGCTTCAGAGAGTGGAAATACTAGCAGGACATCAAAAGTTCTGTAACCGATTCCTCTTTATTTCCAGCGTGCAGTTGACAGAATTTGGGAAAGCAGACAGAGGATGTCGTGTTTTCGCTCAAAGTGTTGAAAGAGCAGAATGCAAATCCTCATCTGTAAGCCTTGAGCTTGCTCTGTGCAAAACGAGCCGGTACGAGCGCACACGCACAATGCCAAACAGACGTACATAAATCAGTCTGAGCTACCAGCGTATGCACACAAGCAGAAACTCACTTTCCCCTTCTCCGTCTCTCCCACACCCCCGCGCTCAGACACACAACCAAAGCCCTTCCTGAGGGAGATGAAGAGCCGGAGCAGAAGCACGCTCCTTTCCCGGGAGGAGCAGATGCCTTCAGGGTATAACGGAGTTGGAAACAGGATGAAGGATCTCCCCTCTAGTGATCCACAGCAATAAAGGCGATTGGATAAACTACTGCTTTGGCACCTGGCATAATTAGTTTCAAATAACGATGTCAGCAGACCATGCCAGAGAGAAAGGAGAAAAAAATAGACTCCCATATGGACCAATCTGCTACCAGTTTTTTTTTTTTTTTTTTTTTTTTGTCTTTATACTATTTTTTTTTTTCATTTATGTTTATTTGACCTAAAATTCTAAACTTAGTTTCAACTCTGCAGATCAGCTGCCTTTAATTGGCCCCTAAAGTCTTTGGGGATCATTTCTGAAGAAATCAAACACCCTTTTAGGTTGATAATAGGTCAGACTGGGACTTCTTAGTTTGTAGCCAATATATTGAGGCTGATTGTCGTCCAGGAAACCATTTGGTTTGTGTGTATACACGTATGCTGTTGAGTGGCAGTTGAGGTACAACATATGAGAGCCAGATGTGATTTTTGCATACATGTAGCGATGGTGGAGGAAAAAAGGAGACTTTCCAACTGGAACTCATCCTTCACTATGTTATTTGGCACACTTTGTTCTCCTGCGTGTGTAATATTCTTATTATGGTTACATGTGTTATAGACACGTGTAAAATATTGTTATCTTTTGACTTTAACAGTAAAGTTACATTGAAGGTACATTTTTGCTTAAAATATGTACACGTCAGGATGCTTTTTAATTTACTGTAATAGATATATTTTGGGAACAGACATTTAATATTTTCCAAATAAATCAAAATGGATTGTTCTGCTAATGCTACGGTGACAAATACAACTGCCACTGCGTGATGGGGAGGCATCGGCAGAATCTTCAAGATTTAATATCGCCGCCTTATTTTTGAAAATTGTTGGTGTGGTCATGAATGTAGAGATACAGAGTGGTCCTTGGCTCCCGGGTGGGTGGTGACTGTTTGCCATCCAGAGACATTTGCAGATCGTCGACAATCATGCTGCGATCTCCCAAGTGGGGACCCCCCATCTGTCGACCAGTTTCGCAATGGCGTCATCCCTGCCGTCATTGGACTGCCACCGTGCGGTCTCGAGATGTGCCTGGACGCCCACTGACCGATGTCAACTTTTAGAAAAAAACCTTCCAGTTGCTGTAAAATATTAACTTCTTTTCAAAACTTTGTGTGTTCAAAAATAAGATTCAATGCCGTTGCGCAAATTTGCTAAAAAACTTGCTTTTTTTGTATGAATTGTTAATTTACAAGCTGCTAAACTCGCAAGTTGTTTAACTCCTTTGTTTTTCTTTGAAACAATCCTGTTGTGTTTCCTCGCGGCTAACGTCTAACTAAAGCTGCACTTTACCTCAGCGCTCCAGTCTGGGTTTCTGATTTTTATGCCACACCTTCTTTTCCCTTCCTTTGGGCTGGGATCGTAGCATAAGTGGGGGCTTATCTGGGATTTTTGGGGATGAAATGTTACTATCCCTTGCCTTACGTTGGTATCGTAACATAAGTGGGGGCTTGTCCGGGATTGGGGTGGATCAAGTGTTACGATCCTTTGCATTAGGTTGGGATCGTAGCATAAGTGGGGGTTCATTGGGATTGCGAGGAATCTTTACGATCCTTTTCCTTAGGTTGAATTGTAACATAATTGGGGGCTCGTCTGGGATTTGGGGGGGTCCAGTGTTATGATCCTTTGTCTTTGGTTGGGTAACATAACTGGGAACTCGTCCGGGATTGGGGAGTCAAGTGTTTCAACCCCATTCATTAGGTTGGGATTGTATCATAAATGGGGGGTAATCTGGGATTTTTTTGTGATGAAGTGTTACTATCCCTTCCCCTATATTGATATTGTAACATAAGCGGGGGCTTGTCGGGGATTGGGGGATCAAATGTTACGATCCATTCCCTTAGGTTGGGATTGTAACATAACTGGGGGCTCATCCGGGATTGGGGAATCAAATGTTACTATCATTTCCATTAGGTTAGGATCAAAAGTAAATATCAATCATCTTAAATTATATGTTAAATCATTTCATCTCTCAGAGAATGGAGGACATATGTAAAGAAATATAATCTTAAAATTGTATTTCTTTAATCAAATTGTTGTGAATCAGGACAAAAACAAAAAAATGCAGTTTGAAAATGATTGCCCTTTGTGGTGGTAGAAAATATCCTTGCCGAGCCACAAGTTGAAGTTGAATTTCTGATGAACTCCCAACTCAACATGTGATCGGAGTGGGTCTTTACTATGCAAGAAATCCATAAAAAACAGCCTCAGTTTTAGCATTGAATTGTATTTTGTGAACAAATAGAAAAGGCACAAAAAAAACTCTTTAAAAAAACAGCATAGTTTGAAAAAACACGTAAAACTTGTGAATACATGTTTTTTAGTAAAGAATAAACTAAGGGGGAGTTGTTTGTCCTCTCCAGTGAAGGGAGTGATCATTTTGGCTTTTTCAGTTTGACCCAGTCAAAATACAATTCTCAGCTCTGTTAAAATGTTGTGGTGAGAGCCGACAAAAGACACACAAAGATCCACAAAATGAAAAAGTGGACCAAAATTCCTGCACAAAAAGGTCTTTGGAAGCACCACCCAGAGACTGTTATTTCAAATCATTTCTGTGTTTGGTTGTAGAACGTCTTGAATCACAGAAAATGCTTCATTTTTCAGAACTTATTTTGGCTGAATAAACACACAGCAGAACATGTGATGTTGTTGCTCCTCTGAGATGACTTTTACCTTATTCCAAGCCCCAGTGTGAACCAAATATACATACACTTAGAAAAGTAAACCCAGCAATTGTTTTTTCTTAAAATAAACTTGAATATCTAATTTTTATTCCATGTTCACAGGTGCACAGATGCACAGGTGTGCATGTCTTTTGTGTCTTGACATTAAAAAAACAGCATGGCCTAGATCTGCAAAGTTCCCTTATAAAAACGCACACAAAAGCTGACTAGACTAAAGCAAAGTCTGTTTTACAATGCCTATTTTTCACATTGTGATTTTGCTTCAGCTGATCTAGGTTTGCTGTGATGTTCTTTAAGGTTCACGTTTTTGTAAACTGTTCAAGACAACACATGGAGCTGATTTATTGTGAGGGACCTGGCTGCAGATAAGATAATATCTGACATCATCGGCCAGAAGCGAAAATGATACAATTTACCCTAATCTTAACCATAACCCCAAAATTTTCTGAATTATAAAAAAAAAAACTGTAATTAAAGCCTTAAACTGAAAAAGCCGTCAAGGTCGCAAGTGGTATGTAGGTTCTTCTTGTTCTGGACATCGATATCTGCAGCCAGGTCTTCTTGGATTTTTCCAGTGGACTTTAGCTAAATTACCATTTCTCACATTTATTGTTGTAAAAAAAATGAGAGCACTGATAAAAATGTATACTGTATATTCTCTCTATTGTTTAACCTATTCCAGTGGACTTTCGATTATGACTATGCTGTTTTTAGCCAAAATCAAAGAGCCATTGTTGTTTATCCACATATTTTCTGCAGAGTGTCTGGAGCTCATTAGAAATTTTACCCTAAGTTGTGGGCAGGATTATTAGCGTGTAAGCTAGCCCACCCCGATATCCCATCAGCCCTATGTTTACTTTCTCCAGCTAGCTCATAGCACCTCACATGCACAAGCTAACATTAGCTCAGTGGAACTATACTGCGGTATAGTTTTGAGCCAGATGACTCTCAGATGAGGAAAATAAAGTCTAATGTATTTAGCTGCGATTCAATTACACAAATTTGCAAAACTTTATCAAAATGATAGAAATGTAAAAAAATCACAATTTGCAATTGCACTGCTTTTAGTAAATCATAATTGTGTGAATAAACACAAATCAACTCCTGCAATAAGTCATTCAAAAACATGGTGAACATGTGAGCAGCACTTTGATTTATAGCTGGTACATTCAAATTTGGAGCGGGAAGCTACAGGGGAGCGGCTACAGGTGAGATTTTGGGAAATCATGGTTGGTGATTTTACAGAGGAGCTGTGGATCCAACAATTGCATATTACATGCTCAACTTTTGATGAGCTGCATGATGCTGCAGGGCCTCTTGCTGTGTGGTATCAGATTGTTGCTCACGTGACTTATTTAATTCAAAAAAGTGTTTCCATTGCAGCTTCATAAAATTTATCAATCATAATACTCCTCAAGAACAATTTTTATTTCGATAATTTTTATGTTTTTTTTAAACTGCAATGTTTCCAACATGCTTACTTATTATCTCAAATTCAATTTCCAATTTGAGCAGTTTCATAGTCAATGCAAACGGAGATTCTGTCTGCAAGTGGATGCATCAGAATTGTAGGAGAGAAAGGAGACTTTGGTCCACTCGGTGAAGTTGGTGCGTCACAAACCTGAATTTTTAAAAACCATGTGTTTATATCTGTTCTTGATTCAACACTATTTGAAAAAAGGAATACTATAATAAATTATGTAATACATGTCCTTCATTCTGAGAGAAATGCTACAAGAACATGCTAAAAACACCAGAAACACAATTTTTTTGTTGGAGCGGGTCGTATTTTTGTCAATTTTTGAATTTATTATTATTATTTTTTTTATATTTAAAACAATTTTGAGTTACGAAAGTAACAAATCTGAACTATTTTACCTTAAAAACATTTTAAGAACTTCTGTAAATGTAATGAAAAAAAAAAAGTTTTTTACCTGAGGACAAAGTTACATTTATTCCTACTCAAAGTGGCTCAACCCCACATGGATGTGTCACTGTAAAGCACAACTGATTTTTTTAGGTTTTGTAGATTGTAACAAACAACACTGTTTGGGAATAGTTACAAAGCCACATTTCAGCTGTTCAATCTCCTTTCTAAATGTTATTTAATTTTGCAGAACATTAATCAAAAATGTTCCAAATGCTCTAAAAAATATCTTTGTAACTGTTATGTACTTTAGGTGTTTTATTTATTTTTTGTTCCAACGCTTTATACTGACATCCCATCTCCTCTGTACTATTCCCACCTGTGCCATCATTGTTTGCTTTTGCAAAGATACACTTCACTCTGAAATTGCCTTTTTTCAATCTTCAAGGCACATTTCTTTTTATTAAAACTTCCTTCATGTTCCAGTCAATACCTTGAACTGACAATTTCTGAATGCCACTCACGCATTTGATTCAGTCACCTTTTTGCAGTAATTTGCACTTGTTTTGTACTTATTGATCTCGTGGACCTTAAATACCCCCAGAGGTTATTGAACGTTCCCCCTAAAACTAACTGTAAAATCCATTATCGACTCTGAATGTAGACTCTGTGCAACACCTGAACCTCATTTCTAGACCTGAAACTTCTTTTCTTCCTTGCGAGGTCAATTGTTCTCATTTAAAATCAGGGGCGGAGCTACAGGGGTGCCTTTCTCCCCAATTTTTTGTGTGACTTATTTCCAGTCTCAAATCTCTGTGTACTTTCCCTGGTATTGGTTTATTTTTGTTATTTCTTACATTGTATGTTTAGTTTGTTGTAATGTGTATACACAAAAACATCAAAAAAGGCTAAGTTTGCCTTCCTAAAACACCAAACACCTGTTGCTCACAAAACGCTACCATGTACTGCATGATCATAAAACCTCTTGGGATAAAATGTAGTTTTGTTAGAACATTTAAAATCTGTTCAACAGAACATTTCATATGTAAATGAACTTTGAATTGACTTTTCGACCACTGATTCTACTCTCAGCTGATGATAAGGAGGATTTTTTTGGTTAACTTTATTGAAATTATCTACATTTACAGAACGTAGAAAAATGCATCCAAAAAACAGCAAAAACTTTAAAGAGATAAAGGGACATGAGAATAAGAATTCATTATTCAACAAATGGAAAATATAACAAATATGCACCATTATATATATATATATATGTATATGGTTGGTAAAATGAAATGGGAGAATTTGAACTACTTGTCATACAAAGTTGAACTGCATGTTACGCTTCAATGGAATGGATATGTTTCAGGGTATCCTAAAGTTGATCAAATATCTAATAAAATCAAAGACAGAAAGAAATTCAGAGAAGACTTTCTCACTCTGCATTATATAAATACAATTTGGTTAGAAAAACTAATAAATTACCAATATTTTCTATGTTTTTATTATCCAGACTAACATAGTTTTGTTGTTTTTGAGTAAATGGTTTGTAAAAATCTGCTCTTAAGCTTTTATTTTGTAATCATTTTTAAGGCGGTTCTCATCTTCTCATCTCTGTAATTGAAAACTTGTGAAGTAATCCATCATTTAGCCATTACTCAGAGATGACATCTGATTGATTTCACAGGGGGACATCTTGGCATAGCGACATCAATCCACACGTGACACCAGTGTAATAATTGCCTGTAAAACTTTTTCTCTTGACCATCATCATTATCCTGCAGGTGTAAATACTTGTAGTCGAGTCCGTAGAAAGAACTTAACATTGATAACAAGCCGCTTAAAACCCAATCCAGCCTTTCCCTCTGTGCACTATGAACACTGCGCTTCCTATTACAAGAACCATTGGCTCGCCAGCACTGGAAGTCCTGTTGATGTTATGCTTCATGTGGGCTGGGAGTTGTGCTGAGCTCAGGGTAAGTAGGGGGAATTCTGCTTCTTTGCTCTACTTGGCACCAGCCTGCAGCTCTGCCTGATGTCAGACAGATCAAGAGTGGCCATTTTTTTTCCAGGCTTCTGGAAAAGAATCGTTTCTAACAGTAAAAAGAGATTTTTTTTTTTTTTTTTTTGATTGGAAGAAGGCTTTCAATCCACTTTTATTCCTGTAGTGCACGTTAAAACCGGGTAGGCAGATCCATTTTTAGTGAAACTCCTGGAGCTCCAAAATGAACTTTTCCAATACTTCTTTTTCCTTGATAGTAACTTGGTGTATTTTATATATTTATCTTGACATCTGCTCTGAGTAACTTTCAATTACACATCAAGTGAAAGGGTGCTATTGGCACTTGGAAGCCTTGGCTTCTCATTTATCACACTTAGCCACAGGATTTGTTCCTTATTAGGGTGTTTGAGTGTAATGAGACATATCAGAGAGTGACTGTGAACTGCTCCACACTGATCCAGCATGTTCTCCAGCCTTAAGTGAGTGTAGTAGTATCATTGTCAAAGCAAGTCAGTTAGGGATGTTAAAATTCACACCAAAAAAAACACCTCAAGTTGTACTTTTAAGCTATTGTCTGGAATTGTAATTTTTTCTTTCCTCAATCATTCTCAGAGCGGAGCGACTTTTAATCCCATGAAGAGCAGGAAAGTCCCTCGGGGCTTTAGTTTGAAAAGTCATTTGTAATCGAGAAGTTCTATTATGGCACGGATTTGAAGCTTCACTTTGGTCTTGTGTACATTTTGTCCCCTATTGTGTCCTGAAGCAACAGTTTCATTTTTTTCTGTTCATAAAGGTTTAATTAAAGCTGTCCCAAGCAGTTTTTTTTTTTTTTTTTTTTGCCTGAAAAGGGGCGAAAAGGGAGCAGAAGATTTGAAGGGTGATAAATGAATCTGCACATTCTCACTCCTAGCCATATACGGGGGTATGTATCAGTTGGGTGTCCCCAACTCGTCTATTTTTGACGTGCTGGCTATTCCTATTAAATCAGGGTTCCTCAACCTCCGGACCGTGAACCAGTACAGGGCCGAGGGCCGCTTGGTACCAGCCAGAGACAGGAAAAAAATGCATACGCTAATCAGGGCTCCCCAACCCTCGGGACGCGGACCCTAACCTGGTACTGGTACCTCTACTGGTTACCAGTTCCATATCTGTCCTGAAAATTGGGGACCCAACAGCCGTCAACAAGTGCATAAGTTGGGGACATTTAAAATGTCAAAAAGTGACGTGAAGGGGGCCCAAAAAATACTTTCATATATGATGAGTAGGGAGTAAGAATGTGTAGAATGAACACAAGTTGTGTTCCTAGGACCCATTCACACACTGGTGGTGGCTCCACGGGCAAACACTGGCGCCAACCTTCCACTCAAGGTAATTTGGGGTTCACTTTAAGGACAACTAAAAGGCCAGTACCGGAGGGCTTCGGGGTCCATGAGAGTTCATACTTTAAAACAAGAATACTTAAATAAGATTATCATTAAAAGAATCTTAAAATCAATCCTGAAACCCACAGGGAGCCAATGCAGCAAATTTAAAACTGGTGTAATGTGCTCCCGCCCCCTGGTCCTCATCCGAACCATTGCTGCTGAGTTCTGTAATAGTTGTAGATTTGATAGACTTTTTGGGTAAACCAGAGAGCAGGGAATTACAATAATCTAAACAACTAAAAATTACCAGTAGAATGCAAAACCGTATTTCCATTGCAAGGAAATGGGTTACTTTTTTCTGTCTCTGTTTTTGCATCTTTAAAGATGAGACAATGAGGTTGACGAGGTTTGACAGAAACCGAAACAAGAAAAATCAAAGTCAGCGCAGGAGGAACTGAAGCGACACCCAGTCGCTGGCATTTGTGATCAGCGGTATGTGGCTTTATTGTTTTTCTGTCAGCGCTGTCAAGTCCACTGAAAGGAAAATGTAACTCCAAAGTCACCTCGCAGACTTTCTTTTGGGAACGTCAAGATGAAAACATGACAAACAAAATTACAGGCAGTGGCTGGACAGAGGTTACAGCAGAACTGTCTGTGTTCTGTGCTTGAAAGCGGACTCACGCAGTGGAAGCATATTTACCCCCTGTTGTGCCGCATCTGCAGCTCTGTGCTTGCTTAAATGTTGGGGTGCGCGCTCTTTGACACCGGTCCTGCCGCAGTAATTGCAGAATCCCTGTCAGTCACACAGAGAACGGCTGGACGCTCATTTTGAGAGTAATGCATTTCAAATGGGAGGGCGCGACCCCGCCCTTTGCCACTGCATCATTAACTCCTGGCTGATTGATAAACAGGGAAGATGCTGCTGCCATGTGGGGGAGGTGGCTTGTTGACTGTAGCACAGAATGTTGTTTTCCGGAGGTCTGTTGCTTCGAAGCTTGGAGACACACAGGTTTGCTGCACCTGCAGCCATGTGGCAAAGTGTCCTACACTGAACCTCACAAATCTCCTGGTGGTTATAGGTTTGTGCCATTGTTCAGCTGCAGCGAAACCATCACTGTGTGAATATGGCTATGACAGTAAAGGTACATACACAGTTTTAGGTAGCTACTTTCAATGAAAATTCAATGCAAACCAGAATTTTGGGTTTTCGCGTCCAGCACGCCCATGATCACACTTTGTTACGTAATTTTTTAAGTCCGGTCACAGGCTCTACGTAAAATCAAGTGTTTATTGATCACATGCTGAAAATTCAACCAGTTGAACATTTTCGCACCTAATCACAACAAAGCTACACTGTGACCAATCAGGGATTTAGATTTGCTAATCACGTATGGGCACCGTCTTTTTCAAAACATGAACGTACTAACCGCTGTAAACATGACCAGGAAGGAGACACTAAGAAATCCAGTTGCCACCATAACGGACATTTATAGGAACAGAGCTGTAAAAATAAAAAGGCCGGTTCAAGATCTGCAGAATTGGAACCGCGGTAACATTTCGCTCAGTGGTTCCTTCTACTGTAGGGGGCGCACAAGCACTGATAAACAGCAAAACACAATCAAAGAAGAATTTCCCATGACTGGTGTGAATGCATCATAAAGGGTTTTGGTGCTTAAACAAATTATTAAAGCACTATAAAAATATACGTCCTTTACCTTTTTTGTATTTATGAAGACAATAATACACATTTACTGAATATTTGCTGTCAACATTTTTTTTTCTGCAGCACATAGGACTTTAGAGGTGCAAAAAGAAAATATTGGTTGTTTTAGTTCTAATACATGAACATAGAAAAAGAGGTTAACTGCTAACAAGAAAATCCTGTACAAAGGATATAAGACGTAATTTTTTTTGGTCACATTTAGTGGTTTCAATGTTTCATCTCCTCTTTATTATCTTTTATGGTATATAAATGCTTGATTACTATTTACCATGTCAACATTTATCCACAGTGACAGAAACTAAAGGAGATTCTGATGATGCTAATTCAGAGTCCTAAAAACAGCAACATATGGAGGACACATGGCCGTGAGGATCCTCTCCTTCCATGTCTTCACTCATACATGCAAGCCGTGAAGCAGAAACCCTCACCCTGCTGGATTGTCTGTCACGGGCAGATGTTGAGTTTGTGTGTCCAGCCCAGAGTGCAGATTCAATTTAGTCTGAAGAAACACATCATTTTATTTGGCTCTCTCTACTCTTTGGCCTTGCTTTGATGCGGTGATTATTACCAGCTTTTTGGCTCTGCGGAGGACTGGAAGGCAGGAAAACATTGTGTCTCATGCTGACAGCTCCCAAACAAAATACCCCCCTGCCTGGGTTGTTACAGCTGAAACTCCCAGCTGGTTTGTCAGCGGTGAGGTCAGTAAGAGAATCCAGCTGTTTGTACCTCTGCAGCGGATTAGCACCAGCTAACCATCTGCCGATGTCCTGGAGAGAAACCCTGAACATGTCCTGTGTGTGCGTACCAGGCGTGACCACACTGAGGACTTGAACTTGCTCATATAAGTACTGGACACAAACACAGATGCTCACATTGTACTACCTAATCCTAGAGATGGGCTCCTATTTTTTTCTGTTGATTACAGTCCCATCATCTGTATTTTTATCCAGAAAAAACTAAAAGCAGTCATTTTTGTCAATTGGACATCATTTCACTATATTTTTTTAACTCAAACCAAATCTCACATTCTGTTTTTTTTTTTTTTGTTGGTAAATCCTAACATACTAAATGTTGTAGTTCTTTAAAGTCACCCTACAACTATATTTTTTATTTGCTTTAAACGATCCCAGTGGGGTTTTAATTAAGACTGTGAAGTTTTTAACAAAAATTCCACATCCTAAATGTCTTAAAAAGCCATCGGGCCACCAGTTAGACACCCCTGATGTGGTGGTGCGTTGTTGGAATTTCTCAAAACATAATGACTTCTCTGTCTATACATGTTTACATTCAAGGTAATCATTTATCGTGGTTTACTCCGTCATTTAGCTGCTATTGCAATGCCGATAAATTTTATTTGTATTGTGCAGGCCTACAATTAGGTGTAAACTCCAGTCATTTTATTCACTAACTGTAAAGACCCTCAGTAACAACGAAACATGTTTGACCCACAGTCTGACTGGTTGGCTATTTTCGGGCACAGAGTAGTGTACCATGCCGTTTCCTGGCTGTGGTGTGGCCAAAACACAGCCATCCAAAGCCAACATGTGAAATACGTGACAGCCTGTGTTGCGTTTAAGCTCGCTCAAAACAACTTGGCATTTGCCACAACCTAAAAATAAACCAATAAAAGAAGTCCAACCGTCATCTACTGTATTGGCACGTTCAGAATCCCGGCATCGATTTGAGTTCAAACCAGTGGGGAGGGGTTCTTTAAACTGCATGAGTGTTTACTTACAAAAGACAGACCCATCTGTGTTTGTTTCACTCTCCATCCTCATCATTGTGTCTGAGCTGCTGGGTGCAGTGGTATGAAGCTGGATGCTTTGAAGTGATGCAATCATATATAAGATAACCTGTACAAGGCTGGAAAAACAGTCACACAAGCAAAGAGATTTTGTACCCCATATTTTATTATCAGCTCATTATTGTGGGCGTGGCCAAACAGACAAACATCTCAGGTCAGTTTAACCAAAGACGGCCCACTCCATCTGGCTGTTTGACGAAGGGAAAAATTAATTCATAAAAAGTAAAAAGTTCCCTTCATTAAATGTAATAGGGGGCCTCATTAGGATGTTATTGAATATATCCAAACATGTTTGGGGAGTCTAGTGAGTTAATAAAGTATTATAAGTCATGTTTATTATTAAAAAAAAAAAAAATCAATAGAATCCCTTCAGCAATACATGGTCTGATACATGTCCATCTGCATATTTTTTAAGTAGTGTTTTATTTATCTTTGAATTATTCTAATGGCCTAATAATACATTGACATAGAGTATTATGTTATTTATTCCCATTGGTGACCAAAATTGATTAATTCAGTGTTATGTCCATTTTTTTCATTACTTGCTATCGACTGCAGAATCTGAGCTAATTACCGCTAAGTTGTATCTTGGAATGAGTTATTGATTGATCCTGGATGCTTTGTCATAGCAGTTTAATAGAAAACTTCACAGCACATGTTTGTTTTTAAACCTGATTTCTTTCTACACGCCTCCAGATGCTTTTTTTTTTCAATTTATGCTTTCCTAAAGCAGGGTTAAGAGTCAAATCCTGTCAGACTGTTTATCATCTGTCTGGGTTTAAGAGGCGGTGAAACGGCTCAAGACGTTCTGATCGATTTTCGTCTTTTCTTTTCGCCCTTTGGGGGGTCACTCATATGCATTTGTTGTTTTTGCTTATTCTTTATAGGGGTCTGTTTGCGAGTAACTATACAGAAACCCATTACCTGGAGGACGGCAGTGCGGTCACGGGTACTCCCAACTTCACGGTATGTTTACTTTTATTTCCCTGATTTCTGAAACTGGACTTTTCTGTGTGTCCCGCATCGCTCCCAGGCGTCTGCCGTCCCTCTGCCGCGCTCTTCCTCTGACACGCTTGACGTCACCATGCTAATATTAGGCTGAGTGATGAAGTAAAGTTAAATCAATAGATTGTGGCCACACTCACTTTTGATGCACCTGGAGTTGTTCATAAAGAAGGCTTTGTAGGTGAGTGGCTCCATATTTAGTAAGCAGATTCATATTTGATGTAATAAATGTGGACAGAGGTCAGAGAATAGGCTGAGTTTTCGGGAATAACGCAGGTCTTTTATAATAGATAAGCTTAAAACCATCCCCAAAAATGGTTTGTTATGCAGGCCTGCATGAAAATAATGAATTAGTGAACATATAAGTGCACTTCAGAAGCCACGCAGATCATGAAACATTTATTTGATTTATAAACTTTGGGCTGTGTAAATTGAAATAGCCTATTTATTTAAGAAATATTGGAGGAGATGGTTGATCTGGTTGGTATTTTTCATCATCAATGCCTGCAAATGAAGATTGATGTGGACTCACATAGAAGGGCCTTTAAGTACAGATGGGTAAGAGGACCACCCAGATTGACACAGAACAACTTTGTTATTGTTTTAATTTAGCTTTGCTTTTGGCCAAAAAAATACTACATATATATAAAAAAATAACCATAAAGATCCATTCTATCAAAATTATGTTTTGTGTTAAAATGTTTTCGTAACATTTCTCATGAAAAAATACATTTCTGCATTTTTTATTCAAGTCATTTTGGAATACGAGCAGATGAAAAAAGTGTATTTATTCTATAGAAACTACTTTTAGCTCCCTGCTCCGCCCCTTTCTGATGCATCCACAGACCTGTAGATCCGCATATGTTTCCTCATCAGAGTTGGCATCTTGTTCAAAGCTATACAGCTCAATACCACCAATATTAGTCATGATTTTTGTTGCACCAGCATAGGTTGGGTTTTGAGGTGCTGTAAGATAGCGGGAGAGCACGTAAACTGTGGGGGCAGGCGATAGGAAGCGCACACCGATTTTTTACATTTTATTTAATAAATTTGTTGTTTTGTTTTTTTTTTCTTTTTGTGTAGGCATGGAGGTGGCCTGCACAAAATATCATGGCTGTAGACCGCACAATACATGGAGCTTAATAAGGGGGAAAGAGGTGAAAAGCAGGCGTGTTTTGAGGATTTTTAATTTTTTCAACTTCCATAATCTGCATAAAGAGACCATTAGTGCTGTTCATGCCCCGTGTGTGCTCCTTGCTCACAGGCTGACTGTTAGAAATGAGGAAATTAGACATTCAGAGTTTATGTGGGCATCCGATAGGTCTCTTACGGGCACTTGCATATCATTTTTACACTCCATGTGTAAAAATCCCTTGCTGACTGTGCACAGTGCACCAGTATATGTTAGGTGTGCACAACTTACATACTTTAAAAAAAATATTTTACAAGAAACTTACCACACTCAACATTGGTACAATCCATTTTCATGGCGTCCCTTAAGGGAACTGCAAGAAACACTTGAATGGCAAGCAAAAGGCGTCAATTTCCAGGAAAAGCGGTGTATTATTGACCCCCTGTGCTTGCCATACTCTTGTGTCCATGCCTCTCATTGGGCCCAAAAACCCAAAAACTTCCATCAATACGGGTTTAACCCCCATATGGGTGCATGTGACTAAGGCTTAAGTTTTATTTTGAAAAACATCATTAGTTCACTTTTTATGCCTTTAAGATCCTAGTTTTTAGTCAACTTTGATTTTAGATGATTGTGCAAATGTTATTGGTTTCCTTTAGATTCCGTTTCCAAACATCTCCTGCATCTTTTGGGTCTTGCTGACAGTTGACTGAGAATTGGTTTATAATTTGATGACCGTGAAATGGCTCATGCATGAAGCGCTGCATTTGTAAAGCAATTTGAACACAGCTTTTCTGCTGCAATAAGGTAATTAATGCTCATATTAATCAAATGCAGTCGGGCATATCCCAGCAAAATATGTTCAGCCTTTAATTAATGTGGTTCTTTGAGAATATCATCCACAGACACATAAATATCCTTTTACTTAGCACACATTTATTTAGAGCTTCGGAGGAAAAACTGCAATTGCATTTCAGTGGAATAAAGGAATGTGTTATGGTTTAATGTCGTTAACTGTTTTCTATGCCTTGAGGCTTCCTCTGTTTTTATTTCAAGGAATTTTTTAAATAATTTGTGTAAAACACAATTTAATGTCAAATGTTTACTTATTTTCAACCGTCTTATAGCTGGAAAAAAAAATAGATTAATGCTCGTCTTTAATGTCCAAATCAAAAAATAGACAAAAGCAGGGTCACTTGTGGGGGCGTTGTAGCAAATTTCATGAGCATAAAAAAAACATCAAAAGTGTCAGTTTGTCCTGCAAAAGGAGCTTTCATGGATGAGTTTTAATCCTAAAATAAAAAGCAATGATGTTTATTCATAGAAAGTCTGATAAATTAGAATTCCCACACACAAAAGAATACGTGTTAAAGTCATTTTTACATTAGATCCTTCAACCATCTCTTTTTGCTTTCATTCCTCCTTCATGACCACTTCAAGGGCTTCATGGGAGAATCTTTTTACTGGCAACAGGCAGACCTTTTGAGACTCATCCGTTGGATCATTTATTTGCCCTGACGACAGGGAGGAGACTGATATAGTGATCTGGGCAAGGGATCTCGCAGATTCAGTTCAGTCCACGGCAAGACACTGCTGGAAGCAACTTCAGCATGAGTCAGCCTTCCCTCTGTTCTTGTGTAACACCCTCTCCTTGTCTCACCAAGTTCACATAGATCTTAATAAAGACGTGTCTTGTGTTATAACAAAAGCTGCCTCCTAGGAATATAAATCAACTCCATGGATATTAGATACTTAACTTGGAGAATATAGAACAACAGTGTCATGTTAGCGCCGAGTGTTACCTCCCATGATAACCTGGGTTTCAGTTATTAATCTTCAGCGCCCCTGATTTGAACACATAAGCACTTTTGTCTCTCATTTCTGCTGAAACTATGGAAACAAAAGGTCTATTCATATCCTTCATATCGATGCATCACAGTCATGATCACATCAATGAATCATGAGGTTATAGCATTAGCTCCATGCACTAAATCTAGCCCTGTTTCTCCCCAATAAAGTATAATTTCATATTTCACGCAGAGTTCCGTGCTATCTTTTGCAGTAATGGATTGTTCTTTTTCATTGCACTTCTAAAAAGTGTCTAATTAGATTACAGTGTTGGGTGTGCAGTAGAGGCAACACAACAAGATGGATTTTGCACTCCACCCTGTCTTATTTCCATCTTTCTTGAGCAGCAAAAATACCTAAAGACTTAAAAAAAAAAACATTAAACATTGCTACATGACCCCACATTCTTTTCTGAATAGTTTAATCAAAACATGTCCGCCCTTTGCTGCATTAATAACTGTAATCATAAAAACATGTTGAAACAATTATAATTTAACAACAAACAGATACAGTTTTTGAGAGTGCTTTTTTGTTCTAGAAGTTCCAGATTTGTTAATCCAAACAATCACCAAATATAAATCATAGATTGATTGATTGATAGATAGACAAATAGATACCAGATACCTTAGATACTGTATATGCCAGTTACCATAAATTGATAATAGTAATTTTGTTAATCAATAAAATATTTAGGAATCAGTCATTCAGTCAGAAAAGGTGTGTCAGTCTAAAATGGTTCACTGTTTAAATGTGTTGGTGCCCGTTTTCCCCTGGTCATTGTTTCTGGATGAGGTATTTTTTCAACTGTTCCCAATCTTCTTGGACTTGGATCATTTCCCCTTTTGATTATATTTCTCTGCTTCTTTTCTCCGTAAGTGATCCCTGTGACATTAGCTAATTTTTCTTTTCCATATTATTGAATGTAACTAATTTTTTTTTCCCCAGGAAACAAAAATCAGATCTTGAACTGTCTTCACTTATTTAAAGTTAGAAGTAATTACTTTATACTTGGTGCTTTGATGGAAGACAATCAGGTTTATTATGTTGTTTTTTAACTTTAACGTTAACCTTAAAAACCTTTCATTTTGGAGGGACATTCCTTTTGGTTTATATTCCAGAGCAGACGTGGCGTCCTTCAGACCACACCTGAGCTGTCTCAATGAAGCGGAGTGCCAGTGACCTGTTTTCAGTCTAAATCTGACACCACCTTCTTGCTGACTGGCTTTTGTAATAAACATCAACTTCATTTACTTTGCTGAAGTAGACAGTTGGTCTGTGAGATGAGGAGCAGTGAATACATTAGAAAATGAATTGATTCTCTGATCATCTTTTGATCTATTGTAAAAGTGTTCCCAGAGGTCTTTTAATAATGATTATGCAGTTTTTAGACAAAATTAAACAACTTCAGATTTTTGTTATTTGAGTTATAGATGGGTTTGTTGGAGCAGAGAAAGCCCACCCCCACTTCCCATCAACCATCAATTTGCACTCTCTCCCTATACAGCTTCTCACAACCCCAGCCTAACATCAGCGGTGCAACAAAAATAGTTACAAATAATACTGGAGCTATCGGGCTGTTTTGAGCCAGATGCCAGCTGAAATGAGGAAAACAAAGACGTACATGGAACCAGTCATCTAGTAATGTGTCAGTTGTAGCTTATATCTTATAGCTACAAATTTTTTAAATTTTTTTTTTTTTTTTTGCCTGATGCTGATTCACAACAATTTGAAAAAAGAAATACTCAGAAATGCAATTTTAAGCTTTATTTTCTTCACATATGTCCTCCATTATCAGAAAAATACCCCAATAGCATGTTAAAACTCCAAAAACATGATTTTCCTGGAGTGGCTGTTCAAACATAAATCATTTTGTGTTAATGAAGGGTTTTTCTTCAAATGTGAGAAGGAATTGTAACCTGTAATCAGTTAGCATTTTTTTTTGTTGGATTCATGACCTTTTTTGTAATTAGAACTGGGAGTCACTGACAAACTACTGAGCCAATACCATTTACAACCACAATTTTATAGCTTTAAAAGATCATTGATCAGATTAATTTATTAAATTGTTATTATTGAATGAAAATTCTTCACTTGTAAAAAAGCACGTTTCACATAATTGTTCATCCAAATTGATCAAACATGTAAATAATGAAACCTCAAAAGCAATTATTAGAAAATAACAGTTAAACTAGTAAAAAATATTTTTACAAACTAAAGATAATGAATTAATTCAAAATTGATTGATGTCTTGAATAATTTATATTGCATTTTCAAAGTGAACATTGACTTGATTTAAATCATTTGAATTTAAAATATATGAAAAAAATCTCACTTGTAACACTCGTGAATGTTTATTTATTTTGTTTCTATTTTCTCCTCAGGTCAACTGTTACTACCATGGAGAGGTGCAGGGCCATGACAACTCTGATGTCAGCCTGAGTACCTGCGCTGGGATCAAGTAAGTGTCTCTACAGAGGACACAGTGACACTATTGATCTGAAGGCTTTATTCATGCATCGCAGTAAAGGTTAGGAAGCCTGTAGATTAAAACAAAGGAGGAACATATATGTCTAACTGTGAAAATCACTAAATCTGTTTTAATCAGTCATTTTTTCAAAAATGTCTATGTTAAAAAAAAGGTCTCACAAAACCCACATCTGGTTTTCAATTTGAAAAAAAGTCCAAAGTGATTAAATATTCAGGCATGTTTTGGAAGTTTGTTTATTAGATTTATATGATATATTTAAAATAACCTCGTTCAAACTAGGCGCCGGACATTAAAAGTTCAAAGAACAATAAAGACACAGCTAAAATGTTAAAAATAGATAAATTACATTAAAAACACCAGATAAAAAAAGAATAAACCAATAAAACAGTAAACCTAACCATCAGAGCAAAATCTCAGGCTGTTCCAAAAACCTGGCGATAAAAATGGGTTTAAGAAGTTCCATATCTTCGGTGCACAGATTGAAAACGCTCATTCCCCTGTGAGCTTCCTCTTAGACATTGGTACCTCCAGGAGAAGGCGATCAGCTGACCTGAGGCAGCGGGTCGGGGTGTAAGGACAGAGAAGCTCAGGCAGGTACATAATCACACTTTATGGGTTGGTGGTCAGGATCAGGTGAAAATAAAAAGGCCAGAACCATGATACTACTACCATATTTTTGAAAAAAAAAAATTCCCGAAATGAAATGCTTTATTTCTTGCACTTTTACATACTTTAAAGAAAAACAAAGTAAATAAATCATATATAAAATAGTCGTTGTCTAAAAATAAATGGATAAAACAAGTTTTTTTTTTTTAAGTAATTTCTAATTTATTCTTTTTTTTAATACAATGTTTCTGGTCTGTGATCTAATGATGAATCGGATAATATTAAGTCACTGTAAAAAAAAAAAAAGTGACATTTGTCCATGTTTTTTTTTTTCTAATTTAGACCATTTTAACTTGCTTTAACTCTTGAGTGAGGGATGACTTGTTTGGTTTAGGTTTTCCAAGCAAATAAATTAGTTTGATACAGCTTTTCAAGTTTATATTTTTTTTTCTTTTGGCTATTCCTTACAAATATATAAAGAAAGGACATGTAAAACCAAACTTAACTTGAAAACCAAATTTAATATTTTGTTTCCAGCAATGTTATTCAATTGTTATTCAGCTGTGTTGTAAAATCTCACACTCATAAGTGAAGCAAAAACTGGGTCACATTGTCGGGAACAAAAACAATTAAGCCACAGAGATAAGCTGAGTTGACTCTAAGTTTATTCTGCTGAATGTGACATGTTGCAATGATTTACACAACTGAGGAGTTGCAGGGTTGGACACTCTTTGTTTGCCGATGCCAAACAGAAGAAATGGCTGTCGATGTATCGAGGGAGATCTCTAGGAATGTTATGATTAAGCAGCCAAAAGGCTGTGCAGCCCTTCCTGCTGACCTCACTCAAAGCATCTATTTATTTATTTCAGTTTTCCTGAAAACTGTCTGAGCAGTGACAGATCAACTGAACTGTTTTTGACAGAAGTTTATACATGGCCTGACCTGTTTCGCAGAGATAAACAGTCCTCGGCTTGTGTTGGCGGCGCTCGAGCTTTTGGGGATAATTCAGTTTGAGAAGATGTGATTTTGAGTTTTGCTCGAGGTGGAAGAAAGTCCCACAGTTTCAGCAAAAGTTACAAAGTCACTTTAAATCACAGAGCAGACGGGTGATAGAGGAGGTTCAAAAACAAGGATAGATGGTTCATGTCTAAAAAAAATAAGTGGAGTTTTATGTGATGAATGCAAATCACCTCATCATCAAGTGCCAAGGTGAAGAGTTGAAACACCACATGATATAAACTAATGAGTGTACTCATAAAGCCTCCTCCTTTCTGCTCCAAGTCCCAACCACCGCCGAAGCAAATCAGTTAAATTTGTCGTCTCATAGCTGGTGAGTTTTCCATGAAATGCTGCCGTCGGAGTTATTTGAAACTGTGTGCATTTAGGCTTCTTTTTAACAGCCTGTTTTATTTTCTGCAGGGGTTTTATATCTCTCGGAGACAGATCTTATGTGCTGGAACCGCACGCTGATCACTTCGATGAGACTCACAGGATTTACAGAGCAGAGCATCTCAACTTTGTTCCTGGCTCCTGTGGCCACCAGTTCAACGTATCTTCTCCTACCATGCTGTCGAACAGCAGTTCATTCAAGGCCTTCAGATCAAGAGTAAGGACTTCTCTAAACCCTCTGTTTTGCCTTTTAGTTTTTATCCTTTTGCAGATGTTGGACAATTTTAACTGGCTAACCTTAGCTTTTATGACTGACAGTTGTACCTAAATGTGCCTAACAAAGGGTCAAAGTGCAAAATTACATGTTGACAAAAAAAGAAGGTAAGCTTAGCTTTTAGTATAAAATACCTTTGTGTCACCAAACATCATTCTAACCCCTCAAAATAAAACAACACAAGATACAATTAAATGTAACTGATGTCTGACAGATAACGATAAACAACCGAACGTAGTACATACAGACAAAACAAAATCATGGACAAAAGTCTGTCAAAAGGGAATTTTTGTTTGTCTTCTGCCATGTGAGTGAAAAATCAGCTGACAGTCAGGTTAAACTTCATACAGAAATGTTCATCTCTGCACTCTAGATGACTCCTCGAACGTGTTTTCAGTCTTACGGCTCTATAGCTATACTATTCATATATATCTTGTATTCTAGATTATGTCATATATGACTGCAACTGAACTTAAAGTGGATTAAGCAAGGCAAACGAGTCAGAGATTAATCAGTCTGTGGGTCAGATTTTATTATATGTTCACAATAACTCTAGATTAGAACTTGTTTGTTACACGGTACATATTAGCATGTTAGCATATTAACAATCCTGCAACTTCCAAACCGTTTCAAAACACTGAAAACAGACAGATACTGCTAAAACAAACTCTACGATGACTATGCTAAATCCCAACATTATTAGTTACACATAATAAAAAAACACATTCAACACAGCTACACGTGAAGAGCTTTGTGTATTTAAACCTTGTTAGCAACACATTAAAAAACAGTCATAACACAAAAAAAAAAAAATAACGATGACTTTGCTAACTCTCAGGCCACGTCCGAAGTCTTTCCTTAATCCTTAACTACTAAAAACTATGAAGCACCCTAAATTTTAAAAGAAATTCCGACACTATGCTCATTAAAAACTTAAAAACTCATTAAAAAAACGCAGTTCATCACCGCTACACGTTAGCGATGTTAGCATGCTTACAATGACCTTGTTTTCAACATGTATAACCAGACTGACGCCACTAAAACAAACTATAACTGTTACTATGACTATGTTAACTACCACCCTTGTTAGTAGCACGTGAAAAAAAAAATAATCCAAGATCACTGCACGTTAGCCACGTTAGCATAAGTAGTATAACACCCAACCTTGTTTGCAACTTGTACAAAAGAAACAGACCGACATTTTGACAGAATACCGTGTATCTATCGGTAAACACAACTAGAAATAAACCAAAACAGGTCCTCCGGATTATAAGGTGCTCTGTCTTAAAAAAATTAATTAATAAATAAGGTTTTTAGTAGCGCCTTATGGTACGGAAGATACTGTACTTCCAGGTTAGAGAAACCAAGAAGGAATTCCCATGTGAATCATCTAAATGACAGTTCCTAACATTTGGCTACAGCTACATTTCTCACCATTTGAAACAACTCAAGCTTCAGACGTTTTGCTGCTCTAAAAGGAAACGGCACATTGTATTGCCTAAATGAACCAATGCAACGACGGAGAATGGTTCTTTGTTGTCCTACCAGTGTTCACATTCATGCTTTTTACATGATAAGATGAAATTGCCACGATGGTGCTTCTCTGTAAAGCTCAGCCCCCTCTTCAGCTCTCTCTCATTCAACGTTATCTGCAATTTTGACAAAGAATTATTGGAACACGCTCATTTCACGCTAGCTTTCATCCTTACAAAAGAGAGGTTTTATTCCGCTCCTTCTGTTCGGTAAATGAGTGGCAAAAACTCTTTATTTTTTACTTCAGGTATAGTTTCTAATTATTTTTTTTTATAGAAAAGAAGCATTTCTCTGCATCTTCCATTCAAATCCTTAAGCTCATATTTTAATCGCACCCTGCTTTAAATCGGACGTAAAGACAGAAAATTAGGTCTCAACTTGGCCAAATCCATTCTGTAGAATTGTTGAATATACCACTAAATGTGGGGGAAGAAATAAGAAAACCCTTCTTTCTGAAGATTATAAAAGTAGATATAGGTAAGTGGTCAGCTATATACTTTAGAGGCTATTACTTGTTAAATATTCACTCCCTCCCTCCATTATATATACCTCCATTAGCGCCCTGGAGTATATGAGTGTTGGTTGTTAACGCCTGAGGTAAGTACGTGAACAGCAGCTTTTGCTCCTCGAGTTACATCAGACTGAATAAATCCATCAGGCCTGGAGCAGAATCTGTCCATCCAGAATTAAACTGCTTTCTTGGAAGAAACCCATCGCACTCCCATCCCTCGGCTCCTCCTGACCTTTCCGAGCTTGAGGATAAGCCACCTCGGCCATCGCCCCGGGGACGCTCCAGTCTCGGAGGCGACGGGGCTTTACGAGACAATGAGCACTCATAAAGTGGAGACCATAAACTCCAGTGATCCCTATCTTAGCTGTGATGATAGGCAGACGTAAACAAAGATGAGGGGTTTTAGTGGTACAAACAGCAGCAGAGTTTTTGGATGTGAAAAAAAAGCTGACTGCGTTCTGAAGACGATGAAACTATATGATGAATTATCTTTAAAACTACAACATATTTTCTCTTTTACTGATTTTACTTGGAGAAATATTTAAAACTAGCCACTAAATCATAACTTCTACAAAAACAATAGGAATAAAAGAAAGTTAAAATTTTACTTGACTTTATACAACTCACCTTTGCAAGTGATAATAGTTCCATAAACGTTTTAGTTGAAAATAAAGTTAAATAAAAATTGAGAGATCATCTAGAAATGAAAAACAAAAATGCAAGAAATCTGAAAAAGGAAAAATTTTATTTTAAAGTCATAATTGTTGTACTTGACATTATACAGACCACTTCAGCATGTTATACTTGTCCTGTCATTTTTTTAATGGACAAAAAAGTAAAAATAATTTGGGAAATTATCTTACAATTCAAAAAAAGCAAGGCATTTGGAAAAGTGAGAGCAGGTAATCTAGAAATTTCTCTTCAAAAAGCCACATTTGTTCAACATGACATTACATAGCTCACCTTAGGATATTATTTAAGTCCTGTAAACTTTTTAGTGGACAATAAAGTTAATTCAAAGTTGAGAAATTATCTAAAATGTAAATAAAAAAAACAGGAAATTAAAGAAGGACACGTTTCACAGTCGAAAGGTAATAAAATACATTAAACATCATAAATAAAATAGAATAAAATTTAAAACAAGAAAAGTGCACTTAAAAGCAATAACTTGCTAAAAACTGAATAATAATGTATTAAGTTTTATAAAAGAATGAACAGATTCAGCCATGCGGAGGGCATTCCAGAGCTATAGCTGAAAGGACAGGTCTCCAATAGTCTTAAACTTGATCCTCAGGACTTTTAGGATTTTTCATCCGAGGACCATAGAGATAGATTAGAGGAATAGAATCACCAAATCGAAATATGATTGGAAGCTTGTCCTTTGAGGGCATTTAAACTAAGATTTTTAAAATCAATTCTAAATTTGAGCCGTCAGTGTGATGAGAATAAAACTAGTGTGATGTCTGCCCTTTTATTGGTTCCTGGACAAGCTTTGAGACTGGTGACAGCAGATATGTTAAGGCAAATAAAAAGAGAGTTGCAATCTAAACGAGAGGAGATAAAAACATGGATGGAGGCAAACAAACTAAAAATGCAACTTTTAAAGTCATAAATGTTCTAATTGAAGTTATATTTGTGTCGTAAACTTTTTTATTGGACAATAAAGTTAATTTAAAAAATGAGAAATCATCATAAAACTCCAAAAACAAGGCAGGAAATTGGGAAAAAGAAAAAAGGCAAACTAGAAATGTGACTTTAAAGTCAGATTTGTTCTACTTGACATTACACAGCTCACCTCAGCATGTTACAGTGGGTGGCTTAGGTGTGTGCTGGCGTGTTGATAAGCTCGGCTGTGCCCTGCTTGAGGGTTTAAAGATAAAGGCGAGTGTTTGCAGACTGCTTTGATAGTGATAGTCAGATAAAGAAGAGTCGGCTAGAAGAATGTGATGCTCTGCTGTCAGGAAACTTATTCAACATGACTTCATGTAGATGTTTTTTTTTTTTTGTACATGGAAAATAGGGCGTGTCCAAGATGTGAGGACTTCATATAATTGATATTTAGGGAGATTTAGGGGCTCAGCAATAAAGTTTCTCTACTTTAATGACTTGGATATCTATGTAAAGAACATCATGGGTTGCCAACATGATTACTAAAATATTCATATTGGTTGCATTTCTTTTTTTTATTAATTTATTTTACAATTTATGTCTTAGAAAATGGAAAATAACACTTACCTGCTTGAAAACCTTTTTTTATTGTTTTTTTTAAATAATCTTCCTTTAAGTCTTAAAGAATTCTTATGCATAATTGGTTTTCCATGATTGACAAACTGCAACTTATATTAAAGAGCAGCTCTGAATTAAAAAATATACCACACTATTGAATCTTTGTTTGCATGCCCTTATCTCTACGTCCTTCCATCCCTGTTTCTCATCCTTTTAATTCCACTCCTCCTTTTTTTTTTCCTTGAGTTTAATTTTCTGTGTGCCTCCCTCCTTACTGGCTTACTTCTAAACTTGGTAATCACCATGGTCTGCATTTAGAGCAGGGCCGCCCATCATGGCTTATCTTTGAAGGTGACAGATAGAAGTAAAGAGCTGCCAGGGCAGCGAGGATGAAGAGGCTCAAAGAGTGTCATGGTGAGAAGACAGAGCCCTTAGCCAGCAGGATGGGGTTCAATCTGCAAGTCAGTATGATGGTGGGGGAGAGACAACTCGTGTACCTTTTACAGGTAACGCAGTCTGTTGTGAAAATAAGTTGCAGCCTAACTCAGCACGGATGCATCTTAGATGTCCTGAAACGGTGTATCAATAACCCTTTGAAAAGCTACACTTTAGCCAATTTTCAAGTATGATTTTTCATTGTGCGTATCATTTAGAATATTTTTAAGACCTTTAACAATGTTAATGAGCTATAGATTGCATTGCATGAATAAATATTCATAATATACTTTCTTAAATTTGGGGGAATGTGAATAAAAATTTCAAAAATTTGTCGAAGGATTTTATTTTGACAAATCCTGCTAAAATATGTGTATTTTATTTTAAAAAATCGTTCCTTTTTCTGATTTTCTGCTTTGTTCTTTCTTCTCCTCTCTTACATAACAGTTCAAACGGGATGTCCAGGCAACAACCAAGTATGTGGAGCTCATCATTGTGGCCGACAACAGAGAGGTGAGCAGGGGTCACGGGCGCTCAACCTTTCGGCTGGATCCCACAGGAAACAGCCTCTGAGGTTTTCTGGTAGATTGTCCTTTCCCCATGAGATGCAGATAAAGCGGCTCCACTCGTGTCACCCCTTCGCCTGCGCCCCCTCTCCAGCTTCATCTACATCCGTTTGCATATATGAGAGGACCAGTTGAGACCTCGTGTGTGCTCTGAATGATCTTCTCAGACTTTAGCACAGAGAATGGGTTCATATCTGATGGTTTTCAAAGTGTCACAAAGACGGTTTTTGATTAATTCTATGAGGATTACCAACATTTTATTGCATTAATCTTCTTTTTTTACTTCCTAATTCTTATGTCTTCTTGTGTTCAGTTCCAGAAGCAAGGCAAAGACATGGAGAAGGTCAAGCAGCGACTGGCTGAGATTGCAAATTATGTGGACAAGGTAACCATTGAATGAGACAGACTAATGCGGGGTTGAAATGTGATTTATCAGAGGTCACATCAAGCCTAGTCAGAATTATCCAACCTGGGAGCAAAGGCTGATTGGATTATAAAAGGAGGATCAATTGTAGGACTCAACTGAGACGTGTTGTGAAGAGGCCGGTTCAAAAGATCATGTGGGACACGTCAGTTTTGCATTTGGGAGCTTTACCTATCATTTTTTTAAGCTAGAGTTTAATCGATTTAATTTTCAGCAGACGAAGAGGGTGAAGAAGTCACATGACGTTCTCCTGCTACTTCTTAGTTTTACAGGGCTTTGAACATTCGAGTGGCACTTGTGGGGCTGGAAGTGTGGAGCGACGTCGACAAATGTCCGATTACCCAAGACCCCTTCACCACCTTACACGAGTTTCTGGACTGGAGGAAAGTCAAGCTGCTGCCGCTGAAGCCGCACGACAACGCCCAGCTGATTAGGTGGATGTAAAATATTGTAAAAACATATATTAAAGATCTGTTTTCTCCCAGAATGATCAATATTACACAATAAAAGCAGATATGTTTTTTTTTTTTTTTTTTCTGGAAGGTGACCTTTCTGAAGCTCCAGCCCAGATATTTTTAGCAACTGCCACTTTTTTATATTTTCTAGCAAAAAATAGGAGAAAATTATGAAGCGAAAGGAGCGTCTTTTTAGCTAAAGCAATTTCATAATGAGCAATCAAACGTGAAATTAAAATGTGGATTACTAAGCTCAAGAATCAGTAAGAAAAAGCAGTTCATAATTGTTTTTTTGGAACAATTGATATACAGTAAATAAAAAGCATCTAAATTAACTGAAAAAATGTGATTTAAATTTAAGGGATTTTATTTTAAAAAAATGTAAAATGATAGAAGTATCTTTAAAGGGTAACTTAACAGGAGGCTGACTCCATTTTCAGCCCAGATTTGAAAAATGCTAAAGAAAGAAGGTGGGGCTAGTGGAGGTGGCTGAGCGGGGCGGTTAAAGTTACAGAATCAAAGATGGGCGTGGCTTTTATACTGGTGTAGGAGATTATAATGATGCGGAACTTCTGGGACTTATATCAGTTGACCAATCACAAAATTCAACTATAGTGCCTCGATTCAACCTGTAGGGGCAGCACACAGACGGTTTTTGAATATATTTTTAGGAATTAAACTAGTTTCTTTTACTTTGTTAAGGATTTGGCATTGACCAACGGACAGCACCTTTAAAGCCCCATTAATAGAGGTCAACATTCCAAAAAAAAAAAGATTAAGGGTTTAACCCTTTAAGGTTAGTAATAGGTATTTAGTTTAGGCAATTTAGGGGGTCAACTCAACTTACTTTGTTTTTTGTTTAAAACTATTTGTGAAATAATATCAGAAGACCAATTTTGCTTTTATTTTTTGAGTGGCACTTTAGCGGTAAAACCAGGAATAATCTAACCAGCTTTGTACTGATAAAATATAATTTCCTTGCAAGTCTGAGAATTAATTTTAATTGAATCTATTCCAAGGATCCTCCAGTTACCCCATAGAGGAAGGATGTAACAAACCACATTGATATTCCAGTCACACCCCAAACTATAAACTTTACTATGCATTTTCCTCTAAAAATATAAAACTAGTTTAATTCAAGAAAACCATTAAAGTCACAAAAATGTGTTTCCTGAGGTGATAAATGAAGTTTCCTTCCAGGGTGACCAAATTCCTTGAAGTTCACAGTCCTGAAAGAATTTGTGCTTTGAGAATTCACCTCTGACCTGTGAAGTATTGTTTATTCCCTAAATCTTAGCACTTCCTGTTGTGACTCCATGTAAGAAAAAAAATGGAGATGTTGCTTCATTGAGTTTTTGAAGAATTTTATTAGCATTTCAAGTAATCCACCATTAGGATTTTTTTTTAATTAAATCAAAGTATTCTGTACTTGGATGATGTAGTAACTACTGTGTTCTGTGTTGTAGTGGGGTGTATTTTCAGGGCACTACTATTGGAATGGCACCCATCATGAGCATGTGCACAGCAGAGCAGTCGGGAGGAATCGTCATGGTATGTTGAAGTGATGGCAAATATCAGTGTTTAGAGTCCACCCTGAAGTAAAGGTGCTTTTCTCTCTATTGACATTTGGTTCGTCCTGTCCTTTCTTTGTGTGTTTTCTTTCCAAATCAGATCGTTTTTCCAACTTAAGCGATCGATTGTGGACCTCACACTAAGCTGTATCGACAGAGACAAACACACTGAAATTTTGGATGTTTGTTTTCTACAATTGCAAAGCGTAGGGGATCTTTAGCTCTCTTCAGTTGGTTCAGATAAATCACTTTGACAGCTTGCATGTCGATGCTTGACTTTGTTTAGTCTGGTGCAGAATTGCTCAAATTTACCAACTCAAGGTGCCAGACTGAAAACACAGGATTTACACCCCAATTTAATCCTAAATCAAATCAGATTAGCATGAATCGTTTTATCATTTAGACGTGCAGTCTTTAAAAAACTTTCTCTTTCTAACTGCTTCCCAGCCGGTCTTATTAAAAGAAGATCTATCAACTTTTGATCTACTTTCAAAGCGTTCCGAGTGGTGTTTTAATCATAATTTTGCTGTTTTTAGCTCAAATTAAAAAAAAAAAAAATCTCTGTTAGTTTCTACAGAGCAGCAGGCACTAATTAGAAATTTGCCTCTGAGTTGTGGACGGGAATGTTTGCACGGAGTAAGCCCGCCCCTCCTTCCCGACATCCATCTGTTTACACACTCTCCTGCTAGCTTACCCCCTGCTAACGTTAGCGGTGGAACTAAAATGGCGAGCAATATCGGAGCAGTTTTGAGCCAGATCCAGCTCACATGAGGAAAACACATGGATCTATTTGTCTGGAAGTGGATGCATCAGAATGGAGCGGAGCAGGGATCTTGTGGCTTGCCGTAGTTTCTACATCACACCTACAAGCTTTTTCCTACAGAATTTTTTTTGTGATTCACAACCATTTGAATAAAGAAGTACTCAAAGTTGTAACTTTAATCTTTTTCTTTTTTTTAAATGTCTTCTATCATCAGAAAAATGCCACAAGAACATGTTAAAACACCATTTTCATTTTAGTGGGTGTTTATTGTTCATGTTTCTATACTTTTGATTTTGAACAAAAGCATTATTGTGTAGGATTAGTGTTATTTTTGGAAGAAAGGAAGAAAAACACAGTCAGAGTTGGACTTAGTGGGGTTGCTGAACTGACAACTGATTATTGCTGAACCCCCAGCAGAGCAGTTGGTTACTCTGAGCTTGCAGTGCTCCTGAATAATGCACCATGTCGGAAGATTCCGGAGTCAAGGTGCTCTAACACGCACCTCTGCATCCAGGAAGAGCTGATAGGTCCTTCGCCTACATTATTTATCCAGCCTCTAAAGTGCTCGTGTTTTACACACCTTGCAGGAAATCCTCAGCCTGCAGCAGCTCTCACTTAGCATGTCACTCCAACTTTACAGTGTTTTCCTTAATCCTGTCTATCTCTGACTTCTCTCAGTTATCCTCAGTTAGAGCTTTTCTTTGATTTTTTTTGGAGGCTGGAACGTCCTTTCTTTGAGGACTGCGCAGAACATCTGCTTCTGTCAGAGTTCATTGAGCAAACTGAAAGTGACAGCTCGCAGTTTGATTATGTTTCAAAGCAAAAATGCAGAGCAGAGAAAATACTCTGAGCTCAGATCAAATTGTTTTGTGGAGATAATATGCAACTTGTTATAAATCATACTTATCTGGTAAGTGTTGTAAATAGCTACAATTTAGCTTCCAATAACTTTAATTATTTTCCATTTTTAAAGTGTTATCATCATTTGTTGAAATTGTTTCTGCAACAAAACAAACTTCAACATGAATATCTATAGCCTTGGATGATGTTGTTTCGGCTCATTTGATCATAAATGAGCGGTGTCTTTTATGCTAAAAAATGTTTATTATAAATACCAGTAATTCAAATCGCTATGTGTTTTGTTTTTTTTTCTTCCCCAGGACCATTCTGACAACCCTCTTGGTGCTGCAGTCACTTTGGCCCACGAACTTGGACACAACTTTGGAATGAACCATGACACACCAGAGAGGGGGTGCGGCTGCAGAGTGACAGTTGATCGTGGCGGCTGCATCATGACTCCTTCCACTGGGTAAAATCTTTATTTTCCTTTCGACCACATTTAAAAAAATCTTTAGAAGGAAGAAATGAAGTCAGTGTTTTATGAGGCACTGCAGGTGTCTTTAAGAAACTTAAGCCAATAATCTTTTTTTCATTATTGAGCCTTTCAGTTTCTGGCAACAGCTGCTCTAATGCAAAGAGGAAATGTGACTTTAAATTGGGTGTGAATAACGCTGGTCTAAATCTTAATGAAGAAATATTAAGGTTGAAAAATGAATGATTTAGTTAACCCCTTTCATTCTATAAAAAAATATTCATCAATGTTTTTTTTCTGCTTAAGCTGATGCTAAAGTAAGTGAAGTTAATGTTACATTGCGACATAAAGCACGAAGAGGTTAATCTCTCCTTCTGCCTACGTCTTTATTTAACTTAAATTGAAGCTATTATTTGATAGGCATGCAAGTTTAATGTCTGAAAATCTCCCTATAGCTTCTGATAAATAGTTAAGTACCTTCAAAAAAGGTCTATTATGCAACATTTTTAGGTAAAAAATGTCAGGTTTCTCATTTAAGCCATTTGAATCACAGATTATCTGCTGCAGAGGGAAACTTTAACTTTAAGAAAAGTTACTATGATAGGGGTGTGTATTGGCAAGAGACTAATGATACAATACATACTGTGTTACGCATCTTACGATACAATATATATCGCAATATATCCCATGACTTTACCAGAGCAATTTTTTAAATTTTTTTTAAGATGAAGCTCCTTGAATGACCCGCTGTGCAGCTGAATTGCTTCACTTCTTGTTATCCTAGCCCGCACTGCGGACAGAAAAGGTGTGTGTGGGGAAGGGGGGGCAAAGAAGAAAGGTGAAAAAGGGTGGTTAAAAAAAAGGAAACTGGTAACATAGGGAGGTAACAACATAAAACAACCAGGCCTAAATAGGAATAAATGGTTAAATTTTATCTTGTTAGCATTTTAAATCAATACAAGTATTCCCAAATGAAATATTGCGATATGTCGCTGAATCCATTTTACCATACACCCCGATATATATAACATATAAAACCTTAATTTCTAAGACCTCTGTCTCATTAACATAATCCAAACTTTCCTTTAAAAGCCATTGTATAGAACTATGTTCATGTTTTCTGACTTGTAGTTCATTATCAGTCCACTAGAGGCAGTAGAAGGGCATTTCCTGCTGATTTCAAAATGGCTGAAATCTCAAAAACATTTTTGGCAGGAAAACAGTTTTCAGTATTTTCAAAACTTTATGATGAAGATGACTCATCTATTGTTATTAATTTTTTTAAATGACTACTTCCTGCATTGAAAAAATGAAAATGTTTTTGATTGTTGACTATAATACAGTTACAACATGTTAACAATGTATTAGCATGATTTTTTCCTGACTTATCAGGTCAATATTTTTGCCTCTCAAGATTTGTTTTTTTTTTTTGCTTGTTTATTTGTTCTTTCATGAATAAAGTATTACATTGACATACTCAGTACAGGGCATAAATCCACATAGTGACTAACATAGTTAGCCTGTGACCACAGACTAACTATACATTACATATTCCTCAAGTTTTGTCTTTACAAATATTTTTAAATAATATTTTATTAGTAGGCAACAACTTTTCAAAATTACCTGCAGAGCATTCCAAACTTTCACCCCCCACCCCTCAAAAAAATGTATTTAAGACAGTTTAAAGCAGTGTAAGCAACTACTTTAAAAATCATATTTCCTCCAATGATTTTCATTTCATCTTCTGAGGTGAGGAAGAATAATTTTTGCAGACTCTCTGTCATCTTTCTATTTTTAACTTTAAACATCCTTAATAAATATTGCTGTTTTACTAAATCCTCAAAGATAACACTGTTATCACTGTTAAATCACCCAACGGATCATAAGTCATGCGCTAGATCTGATAAAAATCATGTTAAATATTTTTGTGGATTTCATCAAAGGGTTTAAAAAAACATCTTAATTAAAAAAAAAACAAAAATTGTAACAATTTATTGATGTAGTGGGCTTAACAGAGTTAAATAGGTGAAACGAAATATGGTTCATCATTAGTGTTGTTCCAAACTCAAAAATCAGTTTTAGAAAAGCTCAGTATTTGATTGAAATTCACTGAACAAGGTCAGACTTTTAAGGTTTTTTGGTACTGCCACTTGAATACTTTTTCAACACCCACAGACACATGTCTACACTTGCCTGCACACCGCTGGTTACAATCACCTGCCATTTTTTATTCTTTATGATGGTCAAATAAAAACACATGCTGTCACTTTCCAGTAAGCTCTGCAGCTTTTGCAGGGGCTTCAACAGTAAGATGATGAGATCCAATTCATCCTTGTCATGCTTGGGTGTGGTGTCAAGGGCTTTTATAGGGAGGGGGGCACTGAAACAGTTTGTCCTAGTCATCTGCACATCTGCACAGAGCCCTGCTTGTTTCTTGTTCACTCTGGTCACGGCCAATTGTTGTGTGCTCCTCCCTCCCATCCAACCCCATATCCCCTCATTAGGTCTTAATGAGACCAGGCTGAGAGTTCTCATCCTTTGAGATGATATCTTCTGGAAGCACACACATCCACACATGCTGTGAACTTCTCCTGGCCTTTTCTTTAGACGTAGGGAAGTGTGCACGAACATGTCCTCGAGGAACGCACTCGTGAAATGCAGTGATCAATGCAGGAGCTTCATATGGTGCTGGGCCTGGTTCAGCTCCACTTTAGCGTGCCCCTTCTCCACGCCTGATTATGCAATTTAAGGGTGGTCTACTGTTAGTAGGGCCCTTGGGCATTTTGTAGACTCTGAAAGAGCTCTGAAAAGAAGGACAAGTCAGACTTTTCTATTATAGGTATAGAGCTCTGCTTTTTGTGGCCTCCAAGTCTGCTTGTTGGCTTTTGTTTTTAAGTTGTTACTAATCCGTCTGAGCCTCAAACATCTGTTTAAAGACCCACTATGTTTGTTAGGGCTGTATCGATAATAATTTCCAGAAACAATTTGGTTTGATTCACAAGAGTCTGGATCGATTTGATTCAGGTTTTTTTTTTTCGATTTTTTCGATCCTCTTAATTTAATTCAATTTTGAATTTAGACAGTTTACACATTTGTTTAGAAATACATTAACAATCTACTATATGTTTTGAATGTATTTATTTTAATCTGATAAAGTTAACCCACTGTAAAATGGATTAGATGATGAGATTGTTAATAGCATTCAGTGTTATATAGTTTCTCAAAAGGCATAAATTCAACAAAAATATTGAGCTCATTAACATTCAATTCAATTCAATTCAATTTTATTTATATAGCCCAAAATCACAAAGAATTTTGCCTCATTGGGCTTCATGCAGGTAATTTTACAGTTGCAAAAAATAGTCATGAAACATGAAAGAAAGATCACTAAAGACTAAACAGACTAAATAAACTGGATATCCCTGCTCTTAGACCCTCCCTCTCGGTAAGGAAAAACTCCCAAAAAACCTGAATCAGGAAAAACGAAGAAACCTTATGGATTCCCACATGAGGGAGAGATCCCATCCCTGGACGAACAGGCGATACCAGAACTGGTAAGGGAAAATTAGCTTCTAAAACTAGGTATTTGAATAGAGTTCATTCAGATAGAGCTGCAGATAGAGCTGAGGGACGAGTGGTGATGAAGTCCTCAGTCAGACGAAGCAGAAGTGCAGTCCACGACCAGGAGCAGGAGCGTGGGCGATCCACCTGGGATCTGAAATCACTCCCGCTCCCCAGAGGGAGTGATAAGGCACCATTCAGAGCCTTATAGGTTAACAGGAGGATTTTGAACTTGATCCTGGATTCAACTGGGAGCCAGTGGAGTGAAGCTAACACAGGAGTGATGTGTTCTCTTCTGCTAGTTCCTGCTAACAATCTGGCTGCTGCATTCTGAACAAGTTGAAAACTTTTTAAAGAACTTTTTGGGCATGCTATTAGTAAAGAGTTACAGTAATCCAGTCTAGACGTAACAAATGCATGGATGAGTTTTTCAGCATCACTTTTAGATAACATATTTCTGATCCGAGCTATATTGCGAAGGTGAAAAAATGCAGTTCTACAAGCTTGTGATATGTGAGCCTTAAATGATAAATCCTGGTCGAATAAAACCCCCAAGTTTCTGACTGTAGAATTGGAGGAAATATTTACACCATCCAAGGAGACTATCTGATCCGAGAGAGCATCTCTCAGGTGTTTAGGGCCCAGGATAATGACCTCAGTTTTATCTGGGTTTAGGAGGAGGTAATTAATTGTCATCCAGGACTTAATGTCTCTAATGCAGGAATTCAGTTTCTCTAGGTGGTCATTCTGGTCTGGTTTAATGGATAAATACAGCTGCGTATCATCTGCATAACAGTGGAAATTAATGCTATGTTTCCTAATTATGTTTCCTAAGGGCAGCATATAAAGCACGAACAGGATGGGCCCAAGAACTGAGCCCTGAGGAACTCCGTAGCTAACTCTAGTACAATGAGAAGACCGTCCATTTACATTGACGAACTGGTATCTATCAGATAAATAGGATTCAAACCACTGGAGGGCAGATCCTCTGATCCCTATGTCATGCTCTAGTCTCTGGAGTAAGATGCTGTGGTCGATGGTATCAAAGGCTGCGCTGAGGTCTAATAGGACCAGAACAGAGATTAGTCCTTTATCTGAAGCCAATAACAAGTCATTAGTAACTCTAACCAGTGCAGTTTCAGTGCTATGGTGAGGTCTAAACCCTGACTGAAAATCTTCAAAGTGACATTGTAAACATTGTTCTGCTTCTCCTGGAGGACATTTCAGTTTGGCCACTAGGTGGTGATCACGCTTTGGTGTTACACTTTATTACAGAAGAAGAAAGCAGAATGAGGAAAAAACTATTCTTTAGACCAGAAATGGTTATTTTAAAAAATATTTTCTTAAAAGAGTTTGAAAAATTCAAGCCTGTGAATTTATAAAGATGTTCATTTAGTCAGCAATGTTTATTTAGGTTGACGAGTGTTAGCATTAGCCGTCTGATGGGAAATCCCATTAATTACTTAGTTAGCATTAAGCTGGCAGACTTCAGCTTTATGTGCTAAATAAATGTATATTTTTATGTATTGATTATTGATCGGTTAAGCTTAAACCAATTCAAATCAATTAATCCATTTTATCAACCCTTCCTAATGTTTTTGGTGTTTTTAACATAACCTTGTGGCATTTTCCTGATGAAGGAGGACATATATAAAGATAATTAAGCTCAAAATAGGATTTCTGAGTATTTCTGTATTTAAATCATTGTGAATCAGTAAAATGCATAATGAAAAGAGCTTGTTTGTGATGTAGAAAATACAAGCTTTTGGGAAGAGGGGGTGTGGGTATTTAAACAATGTAGAGGACTTTGCAAAGATGAAAGATTTTTCAGAATAATGATTTTTATTAGGAGGAGATGTATGAATCCTGCTTTGAAGCAAGAAACCAACCATTTTCACTGTCTAATTTCTGCAAAAAATTAAAGTGCCAGATATCCTTCTGAGGGATCAGAAACAGAAGCTGTCCATTTTTTCTGTTTGTTACCATGGTCAAAGAAATTTTATCAGATTTATGCTCCTAAAGGCTGCTTTTCATCTTTTTTTTTAAATGCTATTTTCTTGTAAATCCTTTTGCTTTTAACTCGAGGTGAACAATCAGAGATTTTGAAACACTGACCACTTGCTCTGAACGCCGAGCATTTGCTGTTTTATTGAAGTTGCCCAGAAAAATCCCTTTTAGAGTTTGTTCAGTCTGCTTTGTCCAAACAATCCCTTCTTGATTAGCTCTTTCATCTACAAAGTTTGGGAAGATAAGATTAGTGGGTTTTCAAAAACAGAAAGAGAAAAAAGGAAAAACTATAGAGTAGAGACATGTCAGTGTGACAGAAGGGGATTATAGATGACAATCACATCTTTGCTTAAGTCAAACACGGGCAGAGATTAAATATGACAGGTTTTATAGACAAATATAGTACATCTATTTCTTTATTCTTTTTTTATATGGTAAACCCATCACTTGCAATGTTGATGATGGACAAAAAATTGTAGATGTAAGTACTCATAGATAACAAAAATTCAAAGAATCCAAGGGAATGGTACCAGTGCCCCTTTGGTGAAGCTCAGGAGTGAACTACTATGCTTTCTTTAATTAGTTCAGTTGGGAAATCAATGTAAAAATATTCAGCACCTACTGTATCACATCATCCAGTGTCCTCATTTACAGTTCAGACTTCACAAGCGTAAATGATGTTTAAATAAGATTCATTTCAAACCGTTTTTAGATGCAGGCATTTTATGGATTCCTCTGTGTGGCAAAGTGACAGCATCCAGCCAGTCATTTGTCACCTCTGCTAATGTTTCTCACATTAAAAAACTCACATTTATATAGGATTTTTGCAGTTTGCATGAGAGTAAATGCAGCAAAACGTCATCACGTGTTCAAATCTCTGTGCTAGTCATACATTAGCATTGATTTGCACAGTAAAAATGCACTTCTGGTTAGATTCTAACTGTATTTTGTTGCCTTGTACCCACTTGTGCTATAGGAATAAAGTTGAATCTAATATAATTTATTTAAAAAAACATTTTTTTGCAAACAAGTTGGAAATTATCTTTTTTTTTTAGTCAGAATAATCTCTTTTTAGTCAAGAGAATTAAAAATTGTTTTCCATACTCTTAACAAACAAATATCTGGTAACCTCACCTACCATAACTTGTCTTTTTGTGGTTGATAAAATTGAAAAAAGATCTTCCCACTGCCACATCATGTCTGCTCTCAATGGGATGGCAGAAGGTTAGACTTTGAACACGGCTGTGGCTTATTAACTGCTGCTTAGTCTCTACTGCTGCATCTGACCTTGTCAAAAGTCACCAAATGTTATTAAAAAAAAGCTCAGTGGTGTTCATAAAGTCGCTGTCACATTAATGAAAAGGACATGAAAGGTGCAGTTCAGAGTTGTAGGAGTCAGGTTGAGTTAAGGTCTTTAACCTTTGTACCCGATAAGACCTTTGAATCAATAAAGCTGTAATAAAAGAAAAAAACTAGGTCACTTCAGAAAAGAACACAGACAATTACTTAACGAATAAAAAAATGTGACACAAACTCCCCTTCCCTGAACTATAAACACAAAAATGGAGTGTGGACAAGCCTCCTCCCAAAAATAAGTCTGAGCCACCCTGTCTATGTTAAAGTCAGACTTTCCTTGAGGGATACTGTAATAACATAGTTTGTGTTCATAGTCTGCTGAAAGGTTGATATTTGTACAGCCACTCATAATACAACATACAAAGAGGAAACCTCCTGTTACCATTAATCTACAAAATATCAGAAAATGCGTTTTTAAGTTGAAAAAGAAGATTAAAAATATTAACAATTTTATCAATTATCTGATGGACTAAACTGGTTTTAAAGGGCATATAAGATGACAAATTAAAGTTTTAAACTTTTTAGGCGTATTATAATGTATATTCCTCTGTATAAAAAGCCCCAAAGTGGCATGTTGATCCATTCACGCATTTCTTAGTAATCGTCTAAAAACCTGAACTCTCAGAACCAGCCCCTCCCAACCCACCAAGATAAGCAGATTTTGACGAGCTGATGTCACAAAGTTAGTGCAGCCCCTTTCAGGAAGAGTCTGCTGCCAGAACCGCCCCCCCAAGCTAACACAAACACCCAACTTCTCTGCAAAACTAGCGATGCTCAGGCTAGCTTTGCTGCTCAACTAGTAGTTTCAAGCTAGTGGTGCCAAGCTAGTCATGCTCAGTGACTAGCTTCGCTGCTTGGCTAACAGTGTTTAGTCTCTAGCTTCACCACTCAGGTAGTGGTACTCAGTCGCTAGCTTTGCTGCTTAGTTAGTGGTACTCATCTGCTATCTTTGTCGCAAAGCTAGTGGTGCTCAGCTGCTAGCACCAGTCATTGCTACACTGGTTGTAGCTTGGGCTTCTAAAGGCAGATATACTATATGCACATCTAACTTTGCAAAAGTTTAGATGTTTTTTTTTTTCTATTTTTGTGGGTGAAAAAACGCAGACATAATGTTGAGGTCAGCTCTGGATTGACGTCATGAAAGCAGCGAAAGGTGCCTCAGAGATCGAGGTGTCTTACTTCTGGGTAGGAAAAAATCTCACAAAAATAACTCAGATTTCATAAGTAATTTGTTCTTTTGTGTACCAAAGGTAATATATGATCATAACTATGTATATAATTTACTCTGAAAGACTTAAGAGAAGCATGTTATAGGCCCTTTAAGCAACTCTAAACTACTTTTGTTTAAATAAAAAAAAGGATGCTCAGCTTATGAAGCCACTGTCAAACTATTAAAAACCAGCTTGTTTATGATCATTACCTGTTAAAAGCAATATGATCTGTAGTTTTTAATAAAACTACAGATCAATAAAGCCAAACACATTTCAAGAAATTTTAAAAATAAAACACATTTCTAATACCTTTAGAATTGCAATTATATCCAATATCTTCAGTTTTATTTTCCAAATCAATTTAATGCTTTACCATTAAAGAAAACAAAAAAGCTAGATATGACAGTTATTATGATGACAGATTTTAGGTTATCATTCACTAAAGGAAAACAGACCTAATCAGTCACACTCAGAGTGAACTATGTATACATTGGATTTACTGAGTGATGAAGATAATACGCTGATGGGAGCTTGTTGTGTTTCTACAAAAGTATGCATGTAAGCTAATTAGTGTGTTGAAAACAGATCTGATCGTGAAAAAAGGAAATTTTTGGAAAGATTTAACATGATTTAATGTCAATGGCATTAGAGGAATTGCAGTTTTTCTCCACTGTGTCTAGTAATCCATTTTAATGTTTTGAGTTGGCTTAAAGTTATGTCATTTGAAGAACTTTCAGTGAAATTTAAGCTGTGATCTGTCAATATTATTGGTATTTTTCATTTTTAATCTAACAAAAATCCTTAATATATTTCAAAAACAAAGACTACAGGGTATATTTTTTATAATAGAGTTGGGGAGGAGTTGCAGAAAAACAGCCAAAATCTAAAACAAGCCAATTTTAAAATGGATAACAGACTCTAACAACAAGCCCAAAAGTCAGTGATTGAAATCGGCAACTTCTCTTTCAAGGTGGGGAATCTTTCGTTTGCCAGAAACTGCAGATGTGCCAACCGTAACTTCTGCTGGAAGTGTTTTATTGGACCCCAGAGGGCTGCAGCTGCTAAATGCCACCTCAGTGTATTTCATCTGTGCATTTGCCATTTCACAGCCTCATTTCCCCTCGTTTTCTTCCTCTCTCCCCCATATTGTTGCGGCACACACCAATTTTTTTTTCCACGCTGCTGCTCATAAAGAAACAGCTGGATGTTTTAGTCACTAATGTATCTCTGAGTTACTGAAAAAATATGAGGGAAAAACATGGATGGGTTCGTCATGCGCTCTGTGGGCTCTAATTGAAGACTTCATGGAAACAGTTTCCTGCAAAAAAAAAATAAATAAAAGGGAACGTGCAGCTTAACAGGGCAAGGCAGACATTGGCACAAGGGGGAAGTGGCTTTTCTTTTAAACGCCAGCCTTGACAACTGGCCGTTGAGGGAGGAGGGCAAAGGGAGCCCAAATATGTTTTTTATGACAGAAATCCGCTTTGAGGTAACTACCTTTCTCCTATCACAAACTGTGGACATGATGAGGAGAAATCAAAGAAAAGGCAAGAATGAGGTCATTCTGAAACATGAAATAGGATGTGAAAAACACAATTAAAAAAAAAGCAGTTTGAAAGAGTGCCATTTCTAAGCGACACAGACGTTGCGTTCTTGAAAATTTAAAAAAAAAACCTCCAAAGAGCATTTTTAACAGCTTTAATATCAATACACCCACTGGGTCTGAGTTCAAGGCTGAGCGTCACACAAGTGATGGAAATGAAATCACAGTTCTCCTCTTTTCAAAGCCACATCGCCCTAATATGACATCTTCAGTGAGCTGCATTTGTTGGGATGTCAAAAACCACAATATTTAAGCCATCTGCCCAACACTACAGCAGCTTTACAATACATTAAGTTGTCCGGTGCTCACACAGCTGCCCGTGGAAACTGCTCTCCGGAGGTGTCCTGTTCAGTCTGGTGTCTGGCCTTTGAACAGCAGATTCGCTCAGATTGTTAGCAGATTTAGGAGCCGTCACTTGTGAGGGCAGGAGCTCTGCAGATACTGCTCAGATTTCTTTAGTGTGGATGCTTAAAACATCAGCTTAGAATGTCTTGGAAGGTTTGAAACTTTGAAGCTGTTTGAGAGTAGCTGATAGTGGAGTGAGGGGTATTGTTAAAGCCTCAGCAGTCTGGGAAGGCTGTTTGCAGCGGTGATGTCCTTGCTGCATCAAAGCAAGTGGTGCCACAGCAGACTAGAATACTAAATAACTTTAAATAATTGACCACAAACTTGCAATAACATACGTAATGGTATTTTGATTAAAAAATAAGACTTTGACTGCAGAAGATGCGAGAACGGAAGGTGGGATCATGTGACCCAATAGTTTAATTAATCTGACATCATTTTATTTACTTTACAGACTGTGCCCATTCTGGCACGAAACAATGTCATGGAGCTCCAGCCTTTCCCCCATAAAGAGAAAATAAGTGGGTCAAGCAAGCCCAGAAAGTTCAACAAAACTGTTGAAAAGACTATATTTTTATTTCTTTGCAATTTTGAATTTCATAAAATAGATTAGCAGTGATAATGCACACCTAAAAAAGAAATTCAGGTCACATAGCCCAAATGTTCTATATCACCACACAGGCTTCTTTAAAATAAACTTTTGCTTCATCTTCTGGACAAAAACAAGCGGTAAGAGGTGAACTTTATCTCTGAACCTATCATGACAATTGGCTTATGTATAACTTTCCTTTGCTGCTGCAGTTGAGGTCAGTGCCAGCTCAGAAACGCGTTGTCATGTTACAGTGACAATGATAGTCAAAGAAATATCAAGAATAAAGTACTAGATATCGATTGAATATTTTTTTCTTTTGTAAGTGACCATGCTATAAGTGGGATAATGCACATCAAAGAGTGCATTATCACTGTGGATTATATTAGGGATAATGGACAACGAATTTTGCATTATTAGAAAATAATGCACTTTGCGACCGTCCTTCCCTTTGCCTTGGATGGTTCAGGCTTCCACAGCGTGCGTTAATTTCTAATAATGCACAACATGTTGGGAATTATCCCTAACATAAACCACAGTGATAATGCACATCTAAAAAAGAAGTTACGGTCACATAATCCAAATGTTCTATATCAGGGGTGTCAAGATCCAGTCCTCAAGGGCCGGTGTCCTACATGTTTTCTAACTACCCTTTCTATGAGAGCTCTTCATTGGCTAAACACACCTGATCCAGGTAATCAGCAACAGATGAGGCAGGATTTCTTAAAAACCAGCAGGAGGCCGGCCCTCGAGGACTGCAGTTTGACACCCCTGTTCTATATCATTGGGCTGGTCTTAATGCTAGCTGCTAACCATAGCAACTGAACTGAAATGAACTGATGCTTTGTTTAACTTACCATGATGGTGGTGTCCGAATTAATTCACTAATCACTACATAGTTCACTACATAGTGTGTTCCCTTAAAAATTACCCAGATGTCTCTAGGAAACCAGTGGACACCTGTGCTCACTAGATTGGTGATGGGTGGGTTGGGGGGTATATATTATCATTAATTTTTTTATAAGCCATCTGACTTAAACCTAAAAAACAACCATCTTAAAATTGATCGAATACTTATTTCTTTTGTAAGTGATCATGCTATAAGCGTGATAATGCCCAACGAGGTGTGCATTATCAGAAATGAACAGACAACGGAGAAGCCTGAACTGTTACTTTTGTGAATTCCATTCATTTTTCTGATAACAGCATATATCACCTAGGAGTTAACAGACTAATTTTGTTGTGTAATAAGCCCCCTAGTGGTGACAGGATGGATTAACTTGACTCTAGTTATTTGCATTTTAGGGGAAGCTTTAATCAGGAAATCACAGCCTGCTATGACTCTGCAAACTGATTTCCTCTCTTGCAAAAATGTAAAGTTTTATGGTTGATTGATAATTTTTATGCACGGATGGGTATAAATATTCATGCATATCTTAGGTTTAGGTTTAAGCAATCAATGATTTAAAAGTATGTTTTTATATTTCAGATTTTCCATTTAGTCTCCACTATTACTGATTTTTGGTTGCAGAAAGTGCCTGCCTTCACCCAACGCACAAGAATGCTTGATGAATGTGTGCCACAACCAGCTCTTGGGTGTGTTACATCTGCTCTTATGGGGCGCGTGTTCGGTTTGTTTGTTATTCCCATTGCAAGGGAGGGAAAATTGTGCTCTCGGAGCCTCAGGCCCAAATCGGTAAGTGGGTGGCAGAGGTAACATAAGTGCAGAGGCGTGATTGATGGTTTGCTGTGCAGTGTACGTTTCAAAATTCAAGGGTGTCTGATAAAGGCCACTGAAAGAGCTGACCTGAATTCCCCACTTACTATCGCTTATCTGGACGCAAAAAGACAAGTACAGATGGAAGTGGGAAGATTACAGAGATTCACCCTTTCTGGCCTCGCTGAGGTTTTACAGCACTAGTGGAGTTATTAAAAATTTCATATGGTGCTTTTATATCAAGAGCCATATAGAAAACGAGATAATATCTTTAAACAGTGAGGGACAATTTTTATTCTCATTTTTCCCATCTATTATCCAAAAAAAAAACCTTCAGTAACGCCACATGAGGTCTTCTTTTTGGCAGACAAGACTTGGGGTTGAATATGTTCCCAACAGACTATAGAAGGACAGTCTCCTATTGTTTGGAGTTTAACAAAAGGATTGCAAGTCTTGCAAAAAAGAGCAGCTTTTCAGGTTTGGTTTTAATAAAATCCCCTTCTCTTAAAATATGCTCACCCTTGCAGCTCATGTGATTATGTGGGAGAAAAGTCATGGGAGATTGTCTACTGACAAATTGTCATTAAACTTTCTCAGGTTTCGTGGTTAAGTGATATATATTATTAGCTGTAATTATTGATGAATATTTTAGATTTCTTGTAGTTCCTTCAACACTTAAAGAGCTATTGAATTGATTTCTCACGGACTACAATTCAGTATGAGCAAAACTATTTAGAAAATTAAGACAATCATTTGTATTTATAAAGATTAGAAATAAATTACTGTTTTGGCATAAATGAAGCATAAACAGAATGAGAAAGTGGCAATTTTTTTTTAAATATGAAATTGTTTTTTTACCTTTTGGCAGATGACTTCCTTTTCAAATTAAAGACAACATGTTTTTTTCAATGCACAACATGTAGTGAGAAGAGGTGTGATGTTTATTTTACCGTTTGTGGTACATCTCAGCCAGAAATTATTAAATCTAACAAGCCAAAATGAAATCTAAGCTAAATAAATGACTTTCCTGTATTTTTTAACCATAAGGAACACTCAAAATTCTTTGATTTGTTTAAAAATTGATAATCCTCCTTATTATCCAGTGCGCTTTAAGTATGAATTTGGATTCTGCGTAGCAAGGCTGGTTTGATAAAATCGTTTAACCGATCTGAATTGATTAAGATAAACAGAGCAATCATCGATCCATAAAAGTAGAGATTGATCTAAAACATAATGCTAAAGTCCGCTCGCTTGATGCTAACATTTAATGGGATTTCCCATAGGACGGCTAATGCTAATGCTATGTCGACCTAAACAAACATCGCTGACTAAATTAACAGCTTTATATACTCACAGGTATGAATTTTCCAAGGCTAAAGCATGTTTTTTTTGTCATACTTTTTTTCTTTTTCTGGATTAAGGTGTAATGCTAGAGCGCGATTGCCACCTAGTGGCCAAACTGAAATGCAGAAGAGACGGAAGAAAAGTTGGAGATTTTCTGTTTGAGAATCCATGTAACACTGTATGATATTAACAATCTCATCATAATGTCACTAATACATTTAACTGTATGTGAACTGTATCAGATTAATATGAATATCTTTAAAACATTATTAATATATTCCTAAACAAATATGTCTAAAAGTGTCAAATTAAAAGTTGAATCGAGAGAAAAAACAAATAAATAAATAATGGAATTGAATCAACCCAGGCTCTAGTGAATCAAATCGAATGGATTCTGAGAATTATTGGCCATATCCAACACTAGTGCTTGGTAACTTTAAATAGATTTTTTGTGGTAAACGTCACCATAAAGTCAAATCATATGATGGATTGTTGGAGCATAATAGGCACTGTAGTCATGAGGGATATTCAACTGTTTGTGAATGATTTGAATAAAATTTGACTTACTTTCCTTTTTTTTCCTTTAATACTTCTTTAATTTTTTTAATGAAAAATAGAGTGGTAAAGTATCCCTCGCCAACCCCTGTCTTAGTTAAACTGATCATCTTCCTGTTTAATCTGTGTTTGTTTAATTCATAAAACCCTCCTCCTCCTCGCAGGTATCCGTTCCCCACCGTTTTCAGCAGCTGCAGCAAAAAGGACCTGACGGCCAGTTTCGAGAAAGGCGTCGGCATGTGCCTGTACAACATGCCAGAGGTCAAAGTGCTCTACGGGGGGCAGAAATGTGGCAACGGTTACGTGGAGGAAGGAGAGGAGTGTGACTGCGGGGAAGTGGAGGTGAGGCTGTCGTGGTGCGCCATTAACAACAGTTTTCTGCTGAAACGTATTCATGAATCAATGTTGATTATTTTCCCTTTACTTTAGAGGGAAAAATTAGAAAATGGAAGAGAGAGATGGCTCTGTATCTCCCCGGGCAGAATTGTGACACAAAGCAGCTATCGCGCAGAGTAGAAACAGTGGAACAGCTCTGTGCTTTCGTGATGCACTTTTCGGGAAACTGGATTAAAGATATGAGTGGGAATTTATTCCGTCTGTGTACTGCAGAGGTGTTTGGGAGGGGGAGCTGTCTGCTTGTGATTGAAGTCTGAGAGAAGGCACCGCTGAGTGAATTAAGCCCTGACATGTGTTATGGTGCTACATGTTGCAAGCAGCACCAAGATAAAGCACCACAACAATTAGCGCTGGCAGCTGCGTTAAGGCTACATCTATTCCCATTTGGAAGCATATTTGGGATTACATAATCAGCTAAATGAGAGGAGGCTTTGTTTGTCTTCTCTGATTTGTTGATACTTTTATTTTAGAGGGCTGTTCGGGCTTCAGCCAGGGTCCGCCTGAAAGTGGCCTTGTCTTTCTGAGCAAAGAGCTGTCATAGACTCCCGGGCCAGCAGCATAATCAAGCTCTCTACAAAGTTGAGCGGTGTTGTGCCAACTCCAGCCACATCAGACTGCTCACACAGCACCTCACTGCACCATTAAAAAGCCTCATTAAGAGCCCAGCTCCTATTCTTCACTGTCACAAGCTACCTCTTTTCAGCAGGACTCATCTGCCTCTTTTGGCCAATAGGACCATGGGAACGACTCCTAATGGATTTCAGGCTGGAAAAAAAAAAGTTCTGGAAGGCCCATCATGTCAGCTCTGTCCCTCTGCCAGCTCCATCCATCTCCTTCCTCCTGACTTTCACTTTTGCACCATATTCAGACTAATGGCAGGAGGGAGAAGGCTGACTCTCGTGGGGCTGTAGTCAACCTGCCTCCATGTGACATTATCAAGCAAAACCCAGAAAGAATGCTTCCAAAAATGGTTTTATAGTCACATTTCACTGACCAGCCATCTAAATCTGGCTATAGTACAATTTTAGAGTCATAAAAATCAATATTTTTGCCAATTTTATCTGGTATTTTAGTTTATTTTAAAACAGATAAGAAATACGACTTTTCATTTTGTATGTAATATTAGTTTTTGTCACCCAAGTTTATGTTTTTTCCCCAGAGAGCGAAAAAATGTGCAGCCTCAGGAAGACTCCCATACACCAACAGACTTTATCTGACACATCGAGGCTTGATTGAATTCTGCCCTCCATCTACATTAGGAGGCAGAAAGCTGCTGATTGTGGCAGTGCATGGCTCACGATAACAGCTAGCATGAAACAGATGGTCCACCAGTGTGAAATGGAAAATGCTATAGGACATGGTCTGTGCAGCCACAAGGAAAAAAAGCACAAAATCCTGATATTATTCTACATTTTTTAAACACTTTTTTTCTTTTTTTAAATTAAAAATATAAATAAACACAGTTTTACACAAGCATAATTTGCCTAAATTATTTATAAAATTTAAGGAAAAATTGCACAAAAATAGTTAACAATCATTGAAAATTTGCATTATTTTAGTCTAAAAAGTGCCATATCACTAGTTGGTTGTGTCAAGTTTATAGCCCATTCCTGTGGTGAGTTACAGATTTTTTAAGTCCCCCTCGATGAAAATCCTGTTCTTTGAGTTTTCAACATGTATGTGTGGGACTTTTCAAATGAAAGATAACAAATGTAGTAATAAATCAATGTTTTTGCATTTCCGAATATTTCTTGTTTTAAATCGCTGTAAATTAAACCGTCTCTATCATAATCAACCAGGGGGGATCAGGGGAGGGGCTGTTCAGAGCCACGCCCCTCAGATTAGATTTTGCAAACATAGGCTTCAGATCAACATGAAAAATAGCTTTTTAAAACATTTAGTTGTGGGATTTTGGTTAAAAACTTCATAATCATAATTAAAATTCTACTAGGTACCTTTTTTAATAAAATCATTTGTCATATGGGGTCTGCAATGTACAATTCTGCCACTAGGTGCAAAAAAAAAAAAGTAAAACCAACATGACAAAAGATCAGGAGATGGACAGCATTTCTTTGCAGGCGCATGCCACGTGTGGGTAAGGTGCAGTTTGCGTCCCCCATTAAGTTGCCATAAAAATGATCAGGTGTGACACCACAATTACCAAAATGTTTTGTTGAAAAGAAGAAAGATTGACGTGGAGTGCCGAGTTTCCAGGAAAAGTGGACAAAACAAAACAAAGCTACAGATAACAAGTTGACCAAAGGTTATTTTGTTATTATGTTACTGGTGCGGCCCCGAGGTGAATGTGGCCCCAGAACCAAAATGAGTTTGACACCCCTGTTTTAAACAAATGAAACAGCGACACGTTGATGAATTTAAAGTCAGAAAAAAATGACTTATGTATGAGGAAAGTGAGTCTTCTATTTTTTAGGAGATTGTAAGATCAAGGCTTTGACTGTGATAGCTACACCTGCCTGCACACAGGTTGCATGTTTAGTCAAGGAAGGTTCTCGGTATCGTGCGATGCTCCAGAATGCAAATGCCGAGACTAGTTTGCTTTGTTGCAATTGCTTCGCTCCTGTTATCTGATGGTGTCTAATAACGTTTATATTTGCACATAATAGAGCTCTGCAAACCCCACACTCGTTGGTTGATACGAGCCAATTATTTTATGTTAAACATTGTTTTGTTTCCTGATGCAAACATTTTTTTTCTACATTGCAATTCTGAGTTTTCCTATCTTTCTCATATTCAAAGGAATGCCTGAATCCATGCTGCAACGCCTCAACCTGCACTCTGAAAGGGGATGCTGTCTGTGCGCACGGGCAGTGCTGCCAAGACTGTCAGGTACTCCACGCTGTGACCGTTTTTCTCTCTTTGCTAATTTGAATTGAAGCTGTTGGATTGTTTTCCAGCGAAGTTTGTTAATCTGGTTTTCTGTATTTGACTTCAGCTGAAACCAGCAGGAACGCCGTGTCGTGAATCCAGCAACTCCTGTGATCTCCCCGAGTTTTGCACCGGCAACGGCCCCCACTGCCCCTCCAACGTATACCTCCACGACGGCCACGCCTGCCACAGCGTGGAGGGCTACTGCTACAACGGCATATGTCAGACTCACGAGCAGCAGTGCATCACACTGTGGGGCCAAGGTGCGAATGAAGCACCCCCTCGGGGGGCCGGGGAGTTCGGTTACAGGCGCGGACTTTTAACGGCGTGTCATTCATTGCGTCTTGCAGGAGCCAAGCCAGCTCCAAGCATCTGCTTTGAAAGGGTCAACTCGGCGGGGGATCCTTACGGCAACTGTGGCAAGGATTCAAAGGGCTCTTTCGCCAAATGTGAAGTGCGGTAAGAGCTGGGGTCACCATGGAAACCATCAAATGCATTTTTCGGCAAGATGCAATAAGTTAATTATTAATATAGAGATTTAGCTTGAGATTGAAAAAAGCTGCCAGTCTTTCAATCTATATAGTTGGACAGCGGAGTGCAAAGGAAGAATGTCTGCAGGAACTACAGACAATACGCTTGGACTTGTAATTCAGTTACTGTCTTGGTTGCTTTGTGCACAGAGATGCGAAATGCGGCAAAATCCAATGTCAAGGAGGAGCCAACCGCCCCGTCATTGGCACCAACGCTGTTTCCATAGAAACGAACATACCCCTGCACGAGGGAGGACGGATACTGTGCCGCGGCACGCACGTCTACCTGGGGGATGACATGCCGGATCCCGGCCTGGTTCTGACCGGTACCAAATGTGGAGATGGAATGGTGCGACCTTTCACCTTTTGTCCCTTACTTACAATAAAAAAAAGAGTTTCTGCTCTTTCTTCTCTGCAAAACTTCTAGTGTACTATGAGATTTTGCACGCATAGTTGATAAAAAGTGTTAGATAGCCCATCCGTATCTGAGGGAAGCAGATAATTTGATTGAGAAATTACAGATAGGAGTCAAAATTGGGAGCGTGTGCACTTTCTTGAATAAAAATCAGATTTATGTCAGCATATTTGACAAAACACATTATGGGTGTGAGCAACTGAAGCAAATGAAATGGTAAGAAATCGTAAATAAACTTAATATAATTTAAAAAATCAATGATAAGTAAACTGTACATACTGTTATTATAATTACAGGAGGGAAAAGTCCGCATTTATCTGAGTTTAAGATGATCCAAATGCACAGCAGAGGCAAATTGGCATGTTTTCTTTTTTTTTTAATAAGCTAATATACATAAATGAATACCAACACACTAAATTAAACTAAGACATAAAATAGCTAAAACCAGGATCTGATTAAAGAACTGAAGAAACTAATTAGAAATGAGATGCAGCTCAGCAATGCAAAGCAACAACATGGACGCAAAAGCTAACTAAGCAAAGTAAAACTACACAAAAAGACTCACAAATCCTGTTATTTGGCAGTTACAGATGAAACACTTCAGGTGCAGAAAAAAAATGTTCTTGGGTTTTGAAAAATCTGTGATTCAGTGAAGAGGTTTTTGGAGAGACTCATAATTTAGGATTTTTTTTATTTTTTGATTGGTTCTTGTGACTCATTTGTTCCACTAAAAAACTGGCTGGTGAAGAGGCAGTGAAAGGCCATGAAGCCCCATGTGAGGGTGAAGATTTCTTCAGCAAAAGCTTCACCGAACAATTCATCCCATCAAGTCTCATTATTTAACTCATTTTAAGCTCCTTGTAGCCTAATTCTACATCGCAGAAAGAAACATGATATTTTAATGTCCACAAATCAACAGATTTACAGAAATTATCTGAAATTATGTGGCAATAAATCTGATTTAACTATTTACAATAGCATGCATTTGTGGCAGCTTTCGTGTAACTTTATAGAAGATTTGCTACTTTTATGCCTCATTGTATAGATGCTACTGCTGTACGTTAATTAGTTTTGGCATACTTTTATCTACAGATTTAAAACAAAAAGGCAAATACAATTATTTTGTCATCTTTACATAAAAGCAAAGACAGATGACAAGCTTTCACATCAAAAAAGCAAATAAATAACTAAACACCCTTCTGTATCATAACATAGTCGCTTTGAGTTAATTACATAATTAACCTAATTTGGAAAAAATGAGATCAAACTGTTCCCAAACATGTCAAAATCTTTATCCCACAGCCTCCATTTCTGCACTTGCTGACAGATCCATATGCTTGAGACATTTTTAGGCCAATCAAAGCGCTGCATAAATCTCTAGCAAATGGAGGCGTGTCTTGTCAAAAGTCACATGTCATGGGGGAAATGAATAAAATTGTCCAAAACAAGTTTTTTTGGGGGGACACGGCCCTTTTTCTTAATTCAAGACAGAAATTAGTTAGTCATAGCTAACGTCATGGGGTGTGGTGTATTTGTCATTTTCTCATAAATGTATCTCCAAACTATTTATTAGTCATTTCACTGATTCACATAGTCAGTTTTACTATTAGCTTCCATTCATATTAAATAATTACTTTTATGTGATCCGTTGGCCTATATCATCATCTTTATTACCTGTTAGTGTCACTGTAGGACTCTTCGTTAACGTCTAAAAATATACCCATGATACATTTCTGAGAAACCCTATTTGTATCTTACTCTACTATAAATCGTAGTCAGTCTAGTTTTCTTATTGACAAATGACTACATTGGATCTACTTTTGCACTAAAACTAACTTTGAGGTCAAACTTTTTTTTTTCTGTCTGTTTCAGATGTGTCTGAATCGTCAGTGTCAAAATGTCAGTGTTTTTGGCGTGCATGAGTGTGCAGCCAAGTGCAGCAGTCGGGGGGTGAGTGTGCAGCACCTTCCATCCCACTTTATCCCAGGATTAAGGAACCAATACATGCAAACACACAGAAGTTGGTTTTATGACCCCTTAGTTTTAAATTTTTTTTTAAGATGTTCTTTTAGGATTATTCTCATGATGGAGGACATATGTTAAGAAAATTATGGTTAAAGTTGTACGGCTGGATAGCTCCAATAATGCTCACCATTTTTGTTGCACTAGTTCTGTTAAGTTGAGGTTGTATGGGAGAGAATGTAATCAAAAGGATGATGAGAAATGTGGATAGATTACTCCACCAACAGTCCTGCCCATAACTCAGAGGAGACTTTCCAATGAGCTCTTGAAGCTCTGCAGAGGTCTTTTAGTGTTTTTTTTTGTTTTTTTGCTAAAAACGCAATAATCATAATTAAAATACCACTGCGAAGTTCATGGTCATCACCTTTTTGCGCCAGATTTAATGTCACTAGATCTGATGTTTAGCTTGAGCAACATGGCAGAAATTACAAGCGTCGCCGTGCCCAAGAGGCCACTGAAGGGGTGGAGATTTGACCTGTCAATCAAATGACATAATTTTGTTGTGATAGTTATGACAAATTTGATATAAAGCCATTTGTTAAAGTAACACCAACACAGTACAGGAATTCACAGACTCAGTAACCAGTAACTAGTGGTCATTTTGTGAACTACACCCAACTTCAGCTACTTCAGTTTTAAATTGAGCTTCAACCCTGAAGTCAAAATGTTTCTCAATGTTTAAAATCCCCTCTCTACTCTGTATATGTCCCGTTTTTTCCTCCTCAAAGCTCCTCAGAGCTGTAAAGAGTTCAAAATGTAGCCCTATAGCGTCCACGTCATACAGAGAACAAATCCATAACTTGCAATCAATCACTAAACGATGAAAGGTTCAATCAATTACATATAATGATCTCATTTATGTTCTCCATTAAGTGCCATTCATCATGCTCTGCAGCTGCAGTCCTTGTCCTCCAAACTGTTGAAAATCCTCGCTCAGGTTTTGTTTGGGATAATGCAGCAGCTTTTTCCAACAATTAGTCTTTGAGCCAGTTACCATGGCTGTTGGATTGCATCACAGTTATGGGTTGTCCATTTTGAAATGAAACCTTGTAGTTTTATTACATTTGCACACATGATTTAAAAATGTCTTTAGTTAGTATTAGATAAAATTTGTTTGTGTTGTTTCTTTATTTTTATTGGGTATTACAAATTTAGGAATGTTTTTAATCACTTAAACAAAAGGATGTGGGCAGTCTTGAAGTCAGGGCACCCCTGCCAGCAGATTAGATCAAGATGTTGTCTTTCCGAGAAAACCCGCACCTGTTCCGTGTTACTGTTCCCAGACAGGGAACTCTCCTAGATTTTACCTTTCCTGCTCTTTAATCCAAAGAAGGACAAAAGAGCAATTATAAAAAATTGATTTAAAGCATGGCTCTACTTCTTTTCTCCCCCCTCTCTTTTATTTTCCTCTTTTGTTTATTTAGTTCCAGATGTCTTGGCTTTTCTTACTGTAACCAGCATACAATAAACCCTCAGGTCAGGGCTGTTTGGTTTGCAAGTGTGACATATTCTTCTAAAAATTTGTAGAAAAAATAATAGGTTGTATTTATCAAACATTAATTTTCTAGAAAACAGATATAATAAAAATAGCAACTTTTGATCTATTTGAAAGTGTTCCCAGTGGTCTTTAAATTATGAGTATGCTGTTTTAGCCGAAATTAAAAAAAACCTTTGTTGTTTTGTAAGACATAATTTCTACAAAACGACAGGAGTTCAGCCCCCATTTCCCATCTTCCATCTGTTAACTCTTTCTCCCACTAGCTTACAACCCCTCACTATATATTTATATAGTATATATAGTATAAATATATATAAATTACATTGAATATATATATTCAATGTAATTTAATGTCTTCCAACTTAATTTTTTTTTATCAGTTATCACTCTAGAAAGGTTATTTATAATACTCTTTCAATTTCTTCATCATTAATCGTAATCGTCTTACAGCGTTGGCTGTTTTATTTCCAAATGAGATGTGTTGTTATTGCATCCTTTCTTTAATATCCTGTTTATTTGTTGTGTTGTTTGTTTTTTTGGTTTAGGTGTGCAACAATAATAAGAACTGTCACTGTGAGGCTCACTGGGCGCCACCCTTCTGTGACAAAGCGGGTTTTGGGGGGAGCCTGGACAGTGGTCCCATCAGGGTCGCAGGTAATCTCTCCAGAGATCTCACTTCAAATTCATTTTTCATGGTTCCAGTTGGAATACAATATCTAGTATAGTTGAAAAAAGTAGCAAATTATTGAACTAATTCTGCACAATTTGTCATTTGTCAATTGAAATTTGAAAATATGAAGTAAAACAGTTAATCAAAGTTAATTTTACAATTTCAAAACCAAAAAAATATAAATTGAGTGCATATAGATTTCAAGTAAAAACAAAAAATCAGTTTCCATGTTCATGATTATTAATGCATTCTCTTCTGTTAAATACATTTGCATGTTTCTGGGCTTTTTGATGTGATCAGACAGCAGGAATGTGACCGTCAGTGTGCTGGTGGTTCTCCTCACTTTACTGGGAGCTGCTCTGATCGTCTCCATCAAGAGGAAGACTGTGCTGAACCTGCTGGTTTCCAATAAAAAGAACCCAATTGAGAAGCTCAGGTGAAAATTCCTTTGTATAATAGTCATGTCTAACAGGATGAAAGGCGTGTGCAGTTCAGAGATGGGAAGTCTTGTCTTGTTATAGAGCAGAGAACAGAGCGGTCAGCGGACCTTCAGCACCAAACCAGCCCCCTCCGGTGACCACATCTCCATCTCGGCCTGCTCCGCCTCTGCCACACAGCACCACCATCTTTAAAGTCACCTCCGTGGATCCGAATTCTGCGTTTGACAGCCGCCTCACAAACACAAAGGTGCAGGAATCTTTCCACAAAGTCCCTTTCAACCAGACTGAAGTGCAGTTTCTACACAAATGCTGTCTCATTCAAATCCAATTAAAGTATCCCTTTGACTGATGTGGAGGAGACGGCAATAATAGGATCTGTGGTGAGCGGTGTGTTCAGGACACTTGAATGCGTTCGGTGTGATTAACAGCTGATTATTCTGAGAGAAATTGACCTATCTGGATTTTGTCTCATGAAAAATGCTGATGGGGCTCCAGTCTCGCCACGCAAAGTCATTTTCCAGCTAATAATTGCAAGACAGGGAGCGCTATTTTAGCTGTAATGACTTGCGCGCCCACATCTCCGTACGGCTTATCCACTCCATTACCGCCGCGACACGGTTTGTAACAGGAAGCCATCCGAGTGATTTAGGGTTACTGAAGGATGGGTGTCGGAAGAGACGGCGTTGGGGTTGCAGGGAGTGACGCGTTAGCAGGCGGTTTTCACTTAGCGGCATGTGCTTTTGATTTGGCGAGAAGGGAAAGGTTGTTTGATGTAAGCGCAGTGCAGGTGAGGTCATTTTCCAGTTGTCAGAAGCCGTGTTAAACCGTCACATGATTGTGTGTGTGTTTGGTTAAGCTGTGCACATCTGGCTCGGTCTAAATATGAGGGGCGCTTCTAATTTAGTGCCATTCGGTGTCAAGTTTCCCCCCTCTGGTGTGTGTGGTCTGTTCGACCGTTTAAATTAGGTTAAGCAGGCGCTTATGGGACAGTTTTGATCTTTAATAACTCACCCAAAGAGGAAATAATGAGCAGCCAAGTGGGAGTGATTGATTCATGTGTCTTTGACAGCATCAGGTAGGACTACAGATGAAGGGGGGACAGGAAGCAGATGCTTTAGCTTCTCCACTTTAATCTTTCCACAGTCTCCTCACCGGGGGCCAGAGGCGGGGCCCTCGTCCTATCCCTCTCACAGTCTGCGCCGGCTCCCCCAGTGCCCCCCGGTTCACCTCAGCCATCCAATCCCGCTGTCTCTCACCCTCTCCCTCTCCTCTGGGCTCAGACAGCCCAGGCCCCCCCTGCCTCCGCCCCACCGAGCCCCCCAGCCGCACGTCCAGGCCCCCAGAGGGGCGTCATTTCGCAGCGTGGGACACCAAAACTCCTGCAGGATGGTCATGGTGAGGGAACTTCCTGTTTGAAACGTTTGCAGCTGCAATTCTCGCTGAAAGCTTTTATTTTGTACAAATGTTTTATTTATGTATCCTGTAAAAATAAAGTTTTGTACAAACTCAGAAAATGTTCGAGGGTCCCAAACCCTCCAAACAAAACACGAAAGCTTCACACAGTGAATCAAATGGGGCCGCAGCTTGAGTGAACAACTAGTGCAAACATCCCAGCGTGTTAGAGCCTCTGTCTTCAGGTCTGACCACGCTAGAGTAAGTTGTGAAAATGGAGATGGAGAGGAAGCCAGAGGTTCCCTGGAGTTCAACCTCTCACACTCTGCGGTTCTCAAAAACTCTAATGGGGCTTTTATCTAGTTAGACTGACACCTCGTGAGGCAGCGAGCCAAAGAAAGACAATCTGAGGGAGACAATTTGGGGAAGACGGATTTCAGGTAATAAATTTAAGTCTGTCAGCTTTCCAATTGCTGGGATTATTTCTGTGGCTCATTGTTTTTTTTATATTCAATTTAATTGAGATAAAATTAGACTATTTAATAAGTCAATCCATGTTTATAGTAGGGCTTTTATTGTGAAAAATTAGTATGTTCTGCTTTATTATCATGGCATTTAATCTTTAATGATCACCTAACTAAATAACTAACCTAAATTAGTGTAAATTTGTGTGTCATAGTAACTTTGTTGTGTTGCCTTCAACAAATAAATGTCACAGTGAAAAAACTGCACTGAACACATTTAAAATCTCACAATAAAAGCTCTACTATAACATCTTTTCAAATAAAAATTAGCTTTATTTTGACAGATTTAGGTCAAAATTACGTATTTGTTGTTATTTTTACTTGATTCAAGATATATTTAGTCACTATAATGACATAATCAAAGCTCGCTTCAGCGTTTATATTCTTGATTAGGTCATTATAGTGACTAAATTTATCTTTAATCCAGTTAAAGAATTCACTTCTGCCATTAGCAATAAAATAACACTTATGTTTGTGTGTTTTTTATATAGTATTGTGTTCTAAAACAGTTACTGGTACTTCAGCCTCAAAATTATGCAGCTATTTTAAAACTTAACCAGAGATAGATTGGCACCATATCCAAGATGTACCACTTTTTTATATATTTGTCAGCTGAGACAGACTGCTGCCCCCTGCAGCTCTGAGAAGAAGTGGAGTATAAAAATGAACAAATGAACGTTATTTTTCTGTTGTGCAAACAGGTTTTTAGTCGTTTTGTTTTAGAGAGCTCTACCATCGTAAGAGTTTGCATAGAGTTCTGGAGTTTTGTTTTATTTATTTTTTTACTTAAAGTCTTACCTCTTAGTAGAATTATTAGACGGTTACGACTAAAACGTAAAAAACCAACACAAAGTTAACATCAAAAGTTATTTAAAGGGTAACCAAATAAAAATCTACCTTTTGGGGGGCTTTAAAACTGCTGTCTGTTGGTCATTGCCACATTTTTGAGAGTCTAAAATATACTTAGTTAATCCTTGAAAATATAGTCAAAAACCGTCCGTGTGCTGCTTCAGAGCTCCGCCCACTTCCTGCTGGTTTCAGAGTCATGAATTTGAATTGTGGTAAACATTTGAAATTTGTTATTGGTCAAACCATTTAAGTCCTCCGTCATTTCAGAAGTCTCATGTCATGATCTGCAGCTCCAGTAATGATAACAGTTCTGTTCCCCAGCCACACCCTTCTGACTGGATTTTCACATTTCGGCTGTGGGTGGAGTCAGCCTCCAACTTCCCTGTTTGGTGACCCTTGAAAGACTCACTTTGATCATCTTTTTATCTATTATAAAAGCATTCCCAGTGGTGATTTAGTTATGATTATCCCATTTTTAGCCAAAATATAAAAACCTGTGTTGGTTTTCTAGGACATAGTTTCTGCAGAGCGCCAGCAGTTTATTAGAAATTCACCTCTAAATTGTGGCAAGGAGTGAGCCTGCCCCCATTTCCCCAAGAGGATCTGGCTGAAACATCAATGTCCAAAACTGGATGTCCAAAACTAAAATCCCCCTGTATCATTAGAAAAAAAAACTGCATTTTGACTTGCAACCCAAAAAGTTATGTTTTGTAATGCCTTATTAAAAGTTTTTTTTTTTTTCTACAACTCTCAACACTTTTAAGTTAAGATCATGGGCAAATTCCACTTCTGGCTGACATTTCAGACGCCATCTTGTCTGCATCCGGGTTCTTCTTCATTTCCCATCATCCATCTGTTTACACACTCTTGAGCTAGCCAACAACCCCTCACAACTCCGAGCTAACAATACCGGTGCAACAAAAATGGCGAGTAATATTGACGCTATACAGTTTTGAAAATCAAAGACGTACATGGATCTATTTGCGTACAAGTGGACGTATCAGAATGCAGCACAGCAGGGAGCTTGTGGCCCGGCCAGCGAATTTTCAATGTCACTTATAGGATGTTGTTTTTTCAACAGCATTTTTTCGCCTGTTCTTGATTCACAACCATTTGAATAAAGAAATGCTCAGAAAATAAATGTTAAGCTTTATATGTATCCTCTACCATTAGAAAAACTCCCCAAAAACATGTTAAAAACACAATTTTCATCTGAGAGGGTCAAAATGTAGGATTTAGAAGGGCAACATTTACAACCAAATCCAATAAATAATAGTAAAAAGTGAAAAACAAATAGAAATATTAAGAGTCACAGATTTGAGATGCAAAAACATATAGAATTAGTGGGGAAGTTTTGGTCACCTTTATGTAGATAAAATAGATAATAACAAGTTATCAGAATAAACTGTAATTTTTTCTACCAATATATTTCAAAAGTTGTGCACCTATAAGATAATATATAGTTTGGCTCTCTATATATGATGTGATTTGAGTTTTTTTAATGTCCTGAGTTGATGCCCGTTGAACAGGTGTCGGGTAGCAGTTCTTGGCAGTATTTCTGACTTTTGGAAGTGGATCCTCTCATCCGCTCCTATTCAATGTCAGAACGTGAATCCTTCTGGCAGCAGACTTCACTGTCAGTATCTTTAGCAGCTGTTTGCAGCGGCTCCAGGATCTTGACAAGCGACATTAACCATAAGTGAAAGCTCCCTGCTGGGGGCACTGAAGCGTCGCCTCCCCCCTCGGGTGGTGAGGTTTGGGGTCAGCCGTGCTCCGGTGTAGCCGTTCCGTGGCTGTTTTGACACATTTTTCTCTTTTCGTTTGACTTTCATCTGCAGCGGGGAAGTGTTTTGATGTTTTGGGGCGTCGCTCAAGGTGGCTTTTCTCGGCTGTCAGGTTGAGCTGTGAGCCTGCAGATTTCCACACTGTGTTTTCTAAAGGAGATTAAAACCACATGATAGCTTTTTCTCATCACATGTTGCAGAGACTGGGATGCCCTGCTGCCTGAAGGATCAAAAAAGCAAAATGGATATGTTTGTCTGTGAGTGCCCCCTGGTGGAAATCCTTGTTTACTACTCTAACATGTGTTCAAACAGGAGCTGGGGAAGCCGAGTCCTCCTCAAAAACCTCTCCCTGCCGATCCGAGGAGCTCTCGTTTGGTGCATAGCCCCTCTGCAGGACAGGGTAACGGAGCAGTTCATGCCCCCTCATGTTCTCCCTCCAAACCTGCCCGAAATCCTAACAGGTGAACCATTCCCACACACTCTCATTTCCATTTTTCCTTACTTCTGCTAACAGATTTCTGTTTCTAACCTCTTTAGGCCAAGTCCCAAGCATCCTCCCATACTACCAAAGCCTTGTATTATTGCCAACGTTAAATACAGCAGCTGAGACTTTGGCTTTAAGGGACATATTGGTTTTACACACACAAAAACAAACTTTGCACTATAAAAACTCTGAAGACCTTAAGAAAAATGATGGTATCTGTGAGGTTTTCCATGTCCCTTTGGTGCTCTGTCTCTAAACGGTGCTACAAGTCTGCGCTCAGGTACATGTAAAGTATTTATATTCTGTATTTATTACCACCCAGTGCACTGTGCCAGACACTTTTACCACATGGTAGCAACTTAATATTTTTAATTTTTAGCATTTTTTTTCATATAAATGGATTATTGCAATGTGAGTGACAGAAGGAAATTGTAAAATCGCAGAAGTTCCTGTAAATGTTTTTAAACAAAGGGAGATCATTGCAATTTGAAGTATCTGTTTTACAGGGAAAAGTGAAAATAGAGTTTTGTGCAATGACCGACGAAGGGTTGTGTCTGTAGCAGCTTCAAACTGGTTGAAACTGCCGCATGGAAGTGGGAGATGATGGTCGGGAGGAAGAACCGAACATCAGAACTTGATCTCATACTAATCCTCAAGAGGCCGATCTGTCTTTGCTTCATATCTAACAGGATGTTCGCTCATAAAAGGTTGTTGGTTTTTAAAAACAGCTACGATTGTCTTAAAGATCTAAACTGTGACCTACAGGTCTAACATTTGCAAGGGAGGCTTTGGGGCACCAGGAAAACTTTAAAATAAATCATGTAACTGGAAAAATTTGCAATTTTATCAGGAAAGTAATTGTGGGATTAAAGTCACAATTTACGAGAATAAAGTTGTAAAATTAAGAGAAAAAAGTTGGAATTTTGAGAATTAGGTCATTATATTTTAAGAAAAGGATTGCAGTTATCACTAGGGTAAAGTCGGAAAAATAATAAGAAAAAGGTTTACATTTTCTGAAAAACAAATTTGCAAAATGATAAGAAGAATTTTGCAAGTTTCCAAAAATTGTTGTTAATTTTTGAGAAAAAAAATTGCAGTTTTGTGAAAATAAAGTTGTAAAATTATGAGAAAAAAATAGTATTTTTATTAAATAAATTCATAAAACCATAGAAATGAATTTGTAATTTTATGAGAATAACATCATAAAATTATGAGAAGAAATTCATAATTTTGAAAAAATAAAGTTTTCAAAATGATAAAGAAAAGGTTGTAATATTAAGATAATAACATTGTAAAATGGAGAGAAAAAAATGCAATTTTCCAAGATTAGTCACAAAATTTGTGAGAAAAAAGCTGCAACTTTATAAGAATAAAGTTATAAAAAAATGTAAGTATTATCTTTATTAAATAAATTAATACAACTATGAGAACAAAGTAATGACATTACATTACAATAGTTGTAATTCTACATTAATAAAACTCTAATATTGTGAAAAAATTAGTATTTCTAGGAGAATGTTCATGAAAATTATAAAGAAAAAAGTTGTAATTTTACGAGAATAATATCTTAAAATTAAGAGAAGAAAGTAATAATTTTACTAATAAAGTCATAATTTTAAAATTTTAGAATAGTCTTCATTGGTGAAAAAAAAGTTATAATTTTATGAGAATAAATTTGTAAAAATTAGAACAAAAAGGATGTGTATTTCTGTTATATACATTTATAAAAGTCAGAGAAAAAGCTTTAATTTTATTTGAATAAAGTAATAAAGTTTTCTTTTTTTTAAGTTGTAGTTTTACCAGAGTAAAACCATAGAATTATACAAAAAGTAATTATTTTATCAGAATAAAGTTGTAAAATTATTTTTTTTAAAAAGAAAAAACTAATTTATATAAATTATGGAAAAAAAATAATTTTATGAGTAAAAAGTAAAAACATTTTTAGTTGCCATTTTTGGGGGGAATAAAGTTGTTAAATTGTGAGACTTTATTGTAAATTATAGACTTTTTTAATCATAATTTCATTACTTTGTTCTTGAAAATTGTTGACTTCTTTCCTATAATTTACAATTATTAATGTAAATTTTACACAATTTTTATAATTTAACAACTTCATTCATGTAAAATTAAAACTTTTTTTCCCATAATTTTAGGACTATTCTTATTTTATGGTGGCCCTAATACTCCGTTGTAAAAACGAGTTTAGGAAATGATATGTAGCTGGATAATAAACCCCTTCTAAAGTTTTTTCTTTCCAACATCATAGACTTTGGTTCACTGACGACTGCTTGGAAGCATTTCCTACAAGTGTTTGAAGATGGATTTTTACTTTTTGTTTTACAAATACTTAACCGAACTTGAAACTGACACATTATTTTGTCCAGACTTCTGTTTCTCTACAGTGAACCCTTTGTTTATTTGAATGTGTTCTTCATTTGTTAAAATCACTTTTTTTAATCTAAAGTAACTGAACTTGGATTGCAGCACATCATAGACATTTAACATCGACATTTCCTGCAGATGCTTCAACTCTTCACTAATGTGTTGGTTGACCTCAATCTGAAGGACTTTTGTTACTTTTGATACTCTCATCTTTATAATAATGCACTAGCTTTGTTTACTTTGCCTTCTTATTTGTGTGCTTGAATGTGATGACGATGCACAGTCACATCTTTGAATGTCCCATCTGTATTTGTCATGTGTTACAGGTGTTTTCTTAAATGGTTTGTCCTCGTCTTTTCTTGTTTTTTATAAAGGACTCTGTGACGTGTACAAAAAAAGTCAAGTGTCGATGTGAAGAAGTTTTTTTGAACACACAAGCAGTATTAGTAAAAATCTTTGAAACACAAAAGCGTTGTTGAGTTTTATTCACACTATACACAAAATGCATTTACAGCGTTGCTTATGTTGTGTAGGAAAACAGGTACACAAAGTATTTGTCAGTGTGAACACAATCATTTTCTGTCAGCTTAATACCTTAAAAGAGTGGCTTTTTTTAAGGAAATTCGACTGTTTGTGTTTTTGTTTGAATTATTCTGTCATTTTTCTGTTTTTTTATCTTTACATATTATGACTGTCCTCTACAATATTAATTACAACAAGAAGTAAAAATAAAATTATATATCAGCCAAATTGGAATCTTTTTTGTTATTTTTATTTTTCCGTTCAGTGTATCTCGATAAAACCCACAACAAAGCAATCTCATGTGAATTGTTGTTTTGGTTGAGGTGATGAAATAAAGATGATTCCTATATTTTTCTCTCATTGTGCTGATTTTTCTGCTTTTACTAAAGTTTAGCTAAAAGTTTGATAAAATGTATGAAACAATATTTTTCTCTTAATAACCAACAGTCAATTTTAGATACTGAATACAAATATTGTCTCAATTTAAGGAACCAAAAATTATGCTTTTGGTGTTTTAACATGTTCTTGTAGCATTTTTCTGTTACTTGAGGACATATGAAAAGGAAATAAAGATCAAAATAGCATTTCTGTGTATTTTATTAATTTTGTTGTGAATCAGAAGCAGAAGAAAATATATATATATATATATAAATAAAATAAAAAAAAGTAAAATAAATAAATTTTAAAAAAACGAAGCAGAAGAAAAAATGCTGATTGAAAAAAATCATGTGTGATGTAGAAAATACGCTGGACAGGCAACAAGCTCCCTGCTCTCCATTCTGATACAGCCACTTGCTGACAAATAGATCCGTGTACGTCTTTGTTTTCCTCGTCTGACTCGTATCTGTACATCTAGATAGCTCCAATGTTGCCCGCCATTTTTGTTGCACCGATAATGTCAGGTTGTGGGGTTGTGATGGGCTGTAAGCTAGCAGGGGAGAGTGTAAACAGACAATTTAGAGGTTCATTTCTAATGAATTACTGTCAAGAACTTGTTGTAGAAAATGATATTTAGGAAATAAAAAAGCTGCATAATCATAACAATAAAAAAAAAAAAACTTGGGACGCTTTTAAAATAGCCAAAAAGATGATTGGAGTGGGTCTTTAAATTGACTTTCAAAGGGTTTTAGTGCCTCTGCTACTTATAAGGAGCCATTGTAATGCAAGTGTCTTCAAAGTTATGAAAGGCTGGCTGCAGATATTGGAATGAAGATCCAATTCAAATTCAAGATTCTTAGTTTAGTTTTTGTTTATCACTTTAATTTTAGGGATCATGGACAAATACATGACATTCTCACAGGAAAAAAAAAATGTTTTGTTCCAGATTTAGCTACAAGCTACTTCACATTTTCAGTCCACTTGCACCAAAACACAGCAAATCACGTATGAGCAACAATACATAGCATGTCCACGAAATTTTATTTATTTATTACTTTGATATCAATTTTGAATTTTGGTTTGTGGGCTGCACGGTTACTGCTCTCAGCCCTTGTTCAGATTCCATTGGGGTAGAGTTTGCATGCTCTTCCCATATGTGGTCCTAAAACAGAAATACAGCTGCATTTAACAATGATAAAGGAACCACAGGTATTTATTAATCTTTACCAAAAAAAAAAGTGTTCTTCAGGTGTCAAAAGCTTCATCCTCCTGACTAATGAAGGTTCAGTCTTCATTGGCTTGGAGCTCCGTGTTTATGTTGAAACAGCTTCATCCACAGCTCATTTACATAAAAGCAACATAAATCTGAAGAACAACACTGGAGGAGAAAAAAAAGTCAATAAAGAGATTCCTCTTCCATAATTTGACTTTTTCCTCTTTGTGAGATTAGGAAATCTTTTGAATCAAATGCGAACATTTTACAGAATCTTTTCTCAAGCATTTAAATGTGAGTGTTCATGTTTGTGTCATTTCACAACCAAAAATATAAAAGAAATGTGTTTCATCTTCACTTTGAGACTCTTTTCCTGCACTTTTCTATCTTCTAACATTTTTTAAAACCTAGATATAGCAGAGAGCTCAATCTGAGAGGTTTGGCGCTTTGCTCCGTGGGATTTTAAGGCCATTTTTAAATCCACCTTCCTCAGCTGGGCCAACAAGTCAGTGTGTGTGCGCTTTTTAAAACAGAATTCTTCCATTCCTTCCATCTCTTCGGATTCTACTGGACTCTGCAGTCTTTCTCATCATCTCAAGCTGCGTGGTTTCGGGTGAGGAAGCTCTTCTGATGAAGACTGCCCTCCTCTGTTTGCTTAACCTCCAGAGATCCGGTCATCTTTGACCTCAATCTCCTTTTTTTGCTCTATGGAAATTGAGGTCATAAGATCCCAGTCTTGCTTCTCAGTGACAGTTTTTCCTATAAGACTCCTTTTTTCTTTTGATCATTGAGCTGCAACACTTCTTTTATATCAAGCATCCTTTATTATTAACATTTATCTGCAGTTTTCAGATCTCTACATTTTATGCAGGTGTTCTAGATTACCTTTAAAATCCATGAAATCATCATAATAGCAATTATTATTATTATATAATTTGAATAAATTGAATTTTAATTGATCCCACAATTGGGAAAAACATGCAATTTTATTTTTTATGTAATGATAATGCAGGAACTCAACTTAAGATCCAAATAAAATCTTAAATATAAAAGAAATTTGGTTTTAATCCTAATTTGTTTTTCCTCTTTTTGAGGATCAAAATAACAAAAAAATGCCAATATATATAAACATGTTCAAACAAAAACTTTATTTACAAAAGATTTCGGAATTTCAAAATAATGTAAACTAAAAAAAAGTAAAAGATTGGATAGAAAATGTGAATCAATTTAGCAGTTAAATTTCACGCATTTCAATGCTGATAATCCATATTATGCATCACGCATTCATTCACATGTGACTATGTGGATGATACCCAGCAGATTATGACAGGAGCACGTGGGAGCGCACGCGTGCGGAAAATTACGCACTGGTGCGCGCGGCGCGTCACAAACAGCCTCCCCTCCATGGCTCCAGCTCTTCTCTAGTTCCCGTTCATATTTGTGTTTTCCTTCTTGCTCCATAATCTTTTTTTATTATCATTTTCTTCGTGCCACCATGTCTACTTCAGAAGACTTTTCCGCTGACAGTGAGGAATGTCCGGGTGAGGACGCCGCCGGCTTTGGAGAGGACCTGGAGTTAAATCAGTTTGATGGCTTGCCTTTCTCTTCTCGTTACTACAAACTACTGAAGGAGAGGAAGACTTTGTCCGTGTGGGAGATTAAGTCCCAGTTTGAGGAGTCTCTGGTTAACAACCAGCTGGTGGTTGTGTCTGCAACTGCAAAAAGTGGGAGAAGTACACAGGTACATAAATCTTTGATTAAACCTAAATGCGTTTGTTTCCTTTTCAAAATACTTTGCTATAACTCTGTAGCATCTTGTTTTTATATAAGTAGTTGCAAAAGTTGAATCCATCCATCATCTTATGGGACAAAATGATTTGTTAATGATTAAGATTGAGTTGTGCTCATGTGAACAGAAGCTGCCAAGCTCAGCACATGATGTTGTTGACTCTGTGAGGCTGCACAAAGGCTCCACCAGGCCTGTCAGGGGACAGTGCTGCTAAGCTCTGATCCACTGGAGCCGCCACATGCTGCCAAAGCAATTTTGCAACACGAACATATAGGATATCTGCTGTCACTGTTTGTTTTGCTGCGTGCATTTAATCCTGACAGGAAGATGAGTGAAGTTGATGTGAAGTACTTCCTCTGAGGCACACCACCAACTCTTGTCTTGCAGATCCCTCAGTGGTGTGCAGAGTTCTGCCTGTCTGCACAGTATCAGCACGGCATGGTTGTGTGCACGCAGACCAACAGGCAGCAGGCGGTGGATCTGGCCCTGCGCGTGGCTGATGAAATGGACGTGAACATCGGCCATGAAGTGGGCTACACCATCCCTATGGAGACCTGCTGCTCCTCTGACACGGTTCTGAGGTTTGGAGATGAACTACTTTTAATATTATCTGCTCAGATTGGATTCATCTTTTGTCACTAAATTGGCATCTTTTAGAATTCCTCTCTGGTCATCTTTTGATCCACTGTAAATAGGATTATGCCATTTTTAGCCAAAATCGTAAAACTTGTGTCAGTTTCTAGGAGATAGTTTCTGTAGAGCAGCATTAGTTCCTTGGAATGCAACTCTAAGTTGTTGGTAAGACTGCTGACACAGAGAAACCCCACCCCCTATTCCTGTCACCCATCTTTTCACTCCCACTAGCCTACAACCCCCCCAACCTAACAACAAAAATGGCCAGCAATATTGGAGCTCTCCAGTCGTAAGGTTTTGAGTCAGATTCCAGCTCAGACGAGGAAAACGAAGATGCACTTGGATCTGTTTGTCTGCAAGTGAATGCATCAGAATGGAGCAGAGCAGCGAGCCAGCATATTTTCTACATCACAAATACAATCTTTTCCAAACTGTATTTTTTCTGTTTTAACCCTAACCCACAGTAATGCAACTTTAAGCGTAATTTTCTTTACGTATCTCCATCATCAGAAAAATGCCATAAGAACATGTGAAAACCCCAAAACCCCCAATTTTATCCGTCTTTTAAGCCCAGAACATATTTAAATTGATAATTGTGTATTAGCCTAATAGTTTGCCTATTCATAGACATACTTTACATAAAGCAGCGGTCTGTATGATTATGACCTAATGTACATTGTTGTTTGTTAAAATATATGTGAGCAGATTAAATAGCAGTGGTACAAGAATAGAACCTTAGGGACTTCCAAATTTAATCAAGCTTAAAATACATTTTTATTTTTGAAACCTTCATATCTTTTGAAGGAACAACAAAGATTTTTCATGTTTACATATTAAAAATAATATTTTATCCTATTATTTTAATAACTTTGATTCATTTCTTGTTTTTATTTGACTGTTCTACTTGAAACTTTATGGTTTTAAATTTGCAATTATACAAAAATAAACTTATTGAGACAAAAAGAATTCGATTTATATTCAACCATTTAAAATTTCGAATTTTTTGTTTATTTAATTATTATTTTGTTTTTTAAAGAACTCTTCTATAAAGAGTTGGAATAAACACGTTTCAAAGATCTTAGTGTCTTTTGTAATGACTGATTAAATCTTACATTTTCAAATATATTTTGTTGGGCTGGGAATTGATCAAAAATGTATTAATTGATCGCAAACTGGTAAAAAAAATTCATTGCGATTAATCGCAGTTAACTTTTTTTTGACAAAGCATTTGCCGACCACTTATTATCTTAACTTATTATCTGTGAATAATCACAGTAAGAAATCACATGCAAAACTTTACAGTTAGAAAATTAGGAAAATTAAAACCAACTAAAAAGGAAAGAAAATATATCAGATTAATCACACTTTTGTACTGATTGATCACTAACGTTGATCACAATGTTTTACTGGGTACATTTTATGAAAATATGCAGCTTTGACCAAAAATAGGCCAGAGAGAAATTGTCCTTTATTTTTATCGTCTGAAATTTCTTTATGTATCAAGTAATAACCCAGAAAGGAAATTTGATTGTGCAAAACACATCTATAGTAAGATAAGCAGAACGTCAGTGCTAATACTCCAACAAAACAAAGATGTTAATACACTTTTACATTGATCAAGTTGCGTTAAATAATATTTAACCGTTTATTTGAGTTAGATAATCATGTGAGTTAATACATTAATGTTCACAGCCTTAATATTTTGTGGGTTTTTTTTCATTAGGTACTACACTGATGACATGTTGCTTAGAGAGATGATGTCAGACCCGTTCCTGGAGCAGTACGGAGTCATCATCATTGACCAGGCCCATGAACGGACGGTCAGCACAGACATACTACTGGGTCTCCTCAAGGACATCCTGCTGCAGCGGCCTGAGCTCCGAGTCGTGGTTCTCACTCTCCCCCCCATGACGAAGAAGCTCCTCAGACACTACGCAGCGTCCCGCTCATCAGTCTGGAAGCCTCATCTCCTGCTGAGGTGGTCTGCAGCAGCAGCAGCAAAGACTACTTCCTTTCAGCGCTCCGGCTGGTGCTGGACATCCATCGGACCAAAGAGAGTGGAGATGTTCTCGTGTTTTTTGCCTCCGCGGAGGTAAGAGACGGTTCAGTCTTTAGAGGTTTCCCCTTTTAGGGTGGAAATGTTTGATTAAAGATTCCTTTATAGGAGGTTTCTAGGGCATGCAGCATCCTGCAGAGTGAAAGCTCCAGGCGGAGAGGGAAGCTGGACCAGTTGGTGCCTGTAATCCTGTGCTCCAGCCAACGAGAGCTCTTGACTGAGCAATCAAGCTCCACCAAGTCCAGGAGGGTCTTCCTGTGCATGCAGCAATGGGAGGACGCATGGTGCCCCCCCCAGTCTGTGAGCTTCGTCGTGGATACGGGGCTCCAGAAAAAAATGGTAAAAGATCAGTTTGTTGAACAAAAACACATCATTTTTATTTTTTTTTTTCCGATGAGAGTTCATTTTTCTATCCTCAGGTTTACAATCCAAGAGTGAGGGCTTACTCTGAGGTCCTGCAGCCTGTCAGTCGCTGTCAGGCGGACATTCATAAGCAGCTCTCTGCACCAGGAGGTACTCTAGAACATCCTGCCAGGTAAATCTCGGAAACTATGTCTAAACTTAACTCAATTGTGTTCCTCAGGTAAATGTTTCTGTCTGTATACTGAGGACTGCCTGACAGAGACCCCCCCTCAGATCCTGGAGTCCAACTTCACACCGACAGCTCTCTTCCTAAAGAGGATGGAGATCGCGGGGCTCGGACAGTGTCATTTCATTGACAGACCAGGTGAAATATGTTTTCAGAGGACAACGGAATTTTTTTGATATTTTTTTTTATCCTCAACTCCGCAGAAGTCCTGCCAGTTGGAGGATTTTTGGCAAAGAAATGGATGAATTTGCTGTGTGGTTGTTTGGGCCCGCTCTCCTGTGCTTTAGCTGAGCTGACAGCTCCGCCGCTTCCTTTTGTCTGAGCTCAAACCCAACCGAACGTGAACACAACAGAAGCAAACTCATTACAGATTACACAACACTACCCGTCTGGAAAAATTTGTGCGAGTAAAAGTTCGTAAAAGCAAATCAGTGCATGTATGAATGAGTAATATCAATTTATTCCACTTTGACATAAACTCACTGAAAGAAACTTTTCTTTACAGTCACTGTATTTTCTGGAGTATAAGTCGCGTTTTTTTTTTCTCTTCATAGTTTAGGCAGGGGTGCGACTTATACTCAGGACTGATCTATTTGTGTGGGGTTTTTTTTTAGCATATATAAGCTCATATATTTGTTGTTTTTCCAGTAAACACCGGTTGTCCTCTATCGGTTGTTTCCTCTAACAACTGCTAGAGGGCGCTGCATCTGGGTGTTCGCTACTGACAGTGGCAGAAGAAGTGTCCACCAAAACAAACATGGAAGAGAACCTGATTTTTTTCCTCTTAAACTTTGATATTTTTCTTAAACAGATCAAAAGATTAGCATTCTTGTTTTTATATTATTCATTTTTTCACCACACAGAGCTTTGTTCTGAAACATTAGACTTTTCTCCCAGAAGTGCGACTTATACTCTAGAGTGACTTATATTTGGTTTTCTTCTTGTTCAGACATTTTTTGCTCTTTCGACTTTCACTCCAGAAAATTTGATAAAAGTTTTGATGTCCTGTTACAGATCCAGAGAGTCTGATGCAGGCCTTGGAGGAGCTGGATTACCTCGCCGCCTTAGACGACGACGGAAACTTGTCCGAAATCGGCATCATCATGTCTGAAATCCCTCTGGATCCTCAGATGGCCAAAGCTCTGCTGGCGTCCTGCGAGTTTGACTGTGTGAGCGAGATGCTGACGATCGCCGCCATGCTGTCAGGTAAGCGATTTCCACTGTATCCGTCCACCTTTTTGGATCACACTTAGATTTTTCCTTCTTTCTTTTTTTCTGTGAAGCACCAAGCTGCTTTTTGAAACCATCCTCTGGAATGACCCATGAAGCCGCCCGCTGCCGTGCAGCCTTTCAGCACCCTGAAGGCGATCACTTCACCCTCATAAATATCTACAACGCTTTCAAACAGAGCCAGAGGGAACCATGTATGAGTAATGATCAACTTTTTTACTCTAAACATTTTACTGTAAACATTTGAACGTGGACGTTCCTCCTCGTCTCCTCATGATCTTATTCACTGACTGTGAAACACTTAAATTATTGATAACTGCTTAAAGTTAAAATGTGATAAAAAAAAAATGTTAGTTTCATTAATAATTATCCCAGGAAGTTAGAAAATATTTAGATTTTTCTAGATCAGAAGTATGCAACCTGAGGCTCTGGAGCCACTTTTGTCCCTCACTTGTAGCTCTTCGGCTTTGAAGAAAAATGCAAATTATTCGAATAAATACTGCTTTTTTTTTGTTTCACTTAATTTTTTTGTTATTTGTTTCAGTTAATTTTTTTGTTATTTCCATTTAGATATTTAACATTTCTGATAACTGAGCAAAATGATGGCAAAAGCTTAAATCTACTATTCTTAGAATACATATAAAACTCATGTTCTTCTCTTCTGCTGTTGCTGTTAAGAGACAGCCTTCTTCAAAGAATTTAATTGCAATTTTATACACATTTATTTTGTATAAAAAAAACTTGGAATTATACCATTGTTGTTTGTGACGAAAAAAAGAGACAAAGGCGGACTAAAGACAATTTTTTTTTTTTCTTCATTTTTAGTTCAGTAAATCTGCTGATAGGCCTATAGGAGGATCTGGTTTGATACTTTATTTTGAAAGGAACTTGTATGTGCTGCTGTCAACAGTAAAATCAGCTGGATTTGTTATATAGAAACACATAACACTTGAATGTTCAAAACTACATTTTAAAGTATATTTTTGTAAACAGTTACTTGGCTGCTCTCACTAGGTTTTGGTCTGAAAGAAACTGGATCAAATGGCTCTTTTAGAAATAAAGGTTGCAGACCCCTGCTCTGGATGAAATGTTAAAGAACAGTCACTGATGTTTTTTTTTAATTTGGTGTCAAGATAAAGGATAAACTTTTGGCTTTATGCAGACGTAACTCCTGAAAAATGGTGTCAGGACCGTTTTCTGGATCTTTCTGCCCTGAAGACGGCTGACGTCATCCGGTCAGAGCTGACCGACACTCTGAACAGGATCGAGCTTCCAATATCAGAACCCTCCTTTGGAACCAAGACAAACACTTGCAGCATTAAAAGAGCTTTGCTGGCTGGATTTTTCATGCAGGTAATAAAAAAAAAAATCCCATCCAGTCAAAGCAAAACAAAAAAGATGATCAATGAAAATCTGTTTTTTTAATAGGTTGCTCGAGATGTGGACGGATCAGGAAACTACTTTATTCTGTCTCATAAGCACATGGCTCAGGTCCACCCGCTCTCCTGCTACGGGGCTCAGTCCCACAAACAGGGGCTTCCTGAGTGGCTACTTTTCAATGAATACACCCTGTCAGAAAACAACTGCATGAAAACAGCCTCAGAAATTTCCCCTCAAATGTAAGCGTGTCTTTTTCTGCAAATTATGTTCCCATGTGGCTCAGATCTGAAGTGTTTTAGTCAAATATTCGTATCATCACCGTTTCTATGTTCCCTTTTTCTGGTTTAGGTTCCTTCAAATGGCGCCTCTCTACTACTTCTACAATCTGCCTCCCAGTGAGAGTAAAGACATGCTGCAGGAGCTGCTGGACTCAGAAGGATGCAGCAACTGCAAAGAAAAGACCCGAGCTGCAGGAAAGAGCAGCGATGCAAACAGCTGCACAGCTGCAACGCAAACCCAGGACAGATGTGCCATTCAGTGACCTCGATATTGTACGAAAAATGTTTCCACAAAGGAGGCTTTATTTTATCTCCATCTGATGAAACAAATGCTAATGACTTCATGTTTATATATTGTTTTTTCTGCTTATGACTTACAAAAATGGTTATTTTAATTTGAGAGTTTAAAAAGTAGCTTCAAATATTTGGAAACATTTTAAACAAAATTAGCAATTTGACTTATTTTGCTTAACACTTTCAAATATGAACTCTAAGGTCATTCAATTTGAGATGATCATATATCTAGGACTAAAAAACAGATGTGACGCATTAAAAAAACAGGAAATGATTTATTTTGCTCTTTATTCTTTTATAGTCTTTAGAGTTTTATAATCAAAAATATTACAGGAAAATAAAACCGTATTTTGTAGTTTTTCCACCAATTCTGTAAAAATGTTGAATTATGATGTAAACTGTGTCCAAAAGTGGAGCTAATATTTGAGGAGTTCTAATAAAAGATTGAATAGTTTAGCTTTAGTAATATATTTGAACTGTTGTCAACAATTATTTTGAAAATATAAATGGAAAAGTGTTTTTTATGACCAAGTCACACGGTCAGGTATTCCTTCAGCTTGTCCATGATAGCAGGGATTCTGTCGGTGGGAATCAGCATCACTGTTCTGAACGGCTTCATGGGAACATCATCAAATGACCACCTGCCAGTCAAACAAGAGTCCGCCTCTTCCTGGACCGAGTAATGGAACTTCACCAGAGCTTCCTGTTGGAGATAAAACAGAGAAACTTAAAAACATGTATTTAAACCTGAGGAGAGCACACTTTTGTAGCATGCAAAAAGCTACTTTTAGAATAAAATTATAATGATACATTTAGATGAAAGTCAAATTCCTCTCATTTCTTTCTTCAACAGCTTGTTATGTTTGTCATGTCAACGGCGCTGCAGCCTACGGCGTACTGACAAACGCTTTATGTGTGTTCTGTTGGTTTAGAGTTACTGACCTCAGACCAGTTGAGGAAAATATTAGTCATTTTTGACAAATTTCTGAAGTTTCAGAGGAAGAAAAACTTAAAATTTGCTAGCAGAGTGTGGCACTCAGTTTGGTGAGCACACTTAAGTGGAGGATGTTTGAGTGGCTGTCAATCATACATCATGCGCAGATGATTGGCTGACGACATTTTTTTAAATAAATATTTTACATTTTATTTAATCTATCCACACCTTCTTCAATCTCAATTGACGTTTTGGGCACCCCTGATCTACACATGTTAGATACGGAACTGTGACTGTATATACCTCATAAAAGAATTCTTCCTCTGCATTGACAAACATGTACTCCTCTTTTGGAGCTCCTCCTCTGGACTGGATATTCTTGGATGCTTCTTTGCAGGTCTTGCTGATCAGCAGGCAGTAGCAGCACCTCCCACTGGGCTTATTGGTCCTCTGAGCTTCAGCTATCTCCTCCCTAAAATGCATTTTCATAATTGCTTCTAAAACAATTTAAATTTACAAAAATGTAGTTTGTTGAAAAGATAAAATGGAACTAACTGAAGCTGCTTATGCAGGGGAAGGGCGATCTGTGGTGGTACGTTGATGAAACGCTCGCTCAGCAGAAGCCCAACAGGCTTAGCGGTGTCACTGAAGATCTGCTCCAGCTGTTCCGTCACACTATGAGGAGCATTCTTCCCACACTGGTCCAAAATTAGATCCTTCACTTCCTCCACACACTGCACACCCTGAAAACAACAATGCACACCAGATTTTCTTTTTTTTTATTAAACCTTAATTTAAAGTCAGATCATATTTTGATCAATTTTAAAAGATATTTAGCACCTCTAATTCACGGCTTCTGAATCCTTACCTTTCTCTCTGTGAGGTTCAGCATAGAAATAAAACCAAACACTTCATCTGGATCTTCATCATCACTGTCCTCTGGAACCTCAGCTTGCTGAAGCAGTGACGAGTCAAAATTAACATCACCACTTAATCAATTGAAGAAAAAAATGAATGCATGAACTCACTCTGATGACACTTCCAATATGATTCTGCTGGATGATCATGTCTGTCATCTCTGATGTGTTTACATGAGCTTTCAGGAACAACTAGATTCAAAGAGAAACATTAGTCCAAGCTGAATAGCACCCCCTTTAGCCTTAACCAGTGATTCACACTGCATTAAACCTGCTGCAGAAGCTTCTTAATGCCACCGAAGTCATTGTCTGATATGGTGTGAGCTTCAAAATCCACGGTGACTTCCTGAAAAGGTGCAAAAAAATAGAATATAGTTTATTTGAAACACTGCAAAATCCAGAACATGTAGACAGATAATCCATTTAAACCATCTGTTGACATTAGCGAACATCTATGCTAACTAGCTTTGCTAACAAGTCAGCGTTTGTGACATGTACAATCACCTCGTTGATTTCTTCTGAGGCGTCGCTGTCCTCCTCCTCTTCCTCCTCCTCGGAATCCCCATCATTTTCGGGGTTCTCATCAGAGCTCCCACTTTCCTCGGGGTTTTCACCCAAACCTACTGCTCTCTTCTTAGCCGAAGAAGCCATGCTGCACCGAGGAACCCGCGTGTCATCTGAAGGGGGCGTGGTTAGCCTCAAGATACAGGGGGGAAAAAACTACTATTGTGAAGCCGCTAGAATGTCGGTAAAATAAAGTATTAAATAAAATGAACACGGGTAAATTATGAGAACCTCCGGACTGTAAATGTGGTCGTTGAAGTTTCAGACGCTCATTATTTGTTGTATTTTCCAGAACTACTCTGTTTTGGTTTTGTCTTGTTGCCAATAAAGTTTTTTGGTGACGTTTAGCAAAATTGGAATATACCACTGTAGTTTCAGACAGGGGGTGACTTCTTTTTTTTAATTCATCTTCGTTTAAAATGTATTTCGCCAAAATATTGAAATACTTACTTTAAAATACGAATTAAAAGACATTTGTAATGGGAGTTAGATACATTTTACTATAAGAACTTTTTTGAAGGAATGCAGAAGTTTGGTCTTTGTACCACCTCCCCACCAAACCTTCTAAATGATAGGACCTCGTCTCTATAAACAACTCAGGCTGCGTTTATTTATTTATTCTAATTATTTTTATTCTATTTTATTTTTAAGTGTTTTTAATTATCATTTTAAGCTATATTTACAGACTCCTCCCCTAAACGTCACGCGCATTTTTTTTTAATACAGGAAGCTAACTGGAGCTGATCAGCTGCTTCTTCTTGCTAATGTAAACACTTCGACTGTCGATGATTTGTTTCATTGTGGTCAATTTTTTGATGATCTCAATACATTGTTTTCGTGTTTGCAATAATGAACAGCCCTCTAATCGTGACTCAGCAGCTTCGTTATCAGCAGGCTGCATGTAGCAGTATAAGGGTGTAGCTTAGCTAAATCTGATCATTCAACCTTTCTGCAGCTCTCGAGTACTAACCGTCTCTGCGGCATTATTTCTTGTTTATTATCACTATTACTTTGAAAGGATATCGCCAGAATGCACGTGTTGCTTCTGAAAGACCCACGAGAAGAGGCTTTAGGACCTGATCCATATATTAAGGTAGATGCAAGCTTCAGTGTTCTAATAAAGTTCCAATTGTTGCCTTATTGATATGATTTTATTTTGAAGGAGCTGGCATCACATGGACACAAAGCTACTCTAATTCCAGTGCTGTCATTTAAGTTTGTCTCATCAAACACCTTGGCAGATAAGGTAAAGTCTATCCTCTTCAAAAATATGTCTATATCTAAAGTTATAAGTCATAAATTGCTTATAATTTTCTTCTTTTTCAGCTTTTACTGCCAGAAAAACATGGTGGCCTTATATTTACTAGTCCTAGAGCAGTGGAGGCTGTGAAAATGTGTTTAGAAGAATCAGAAAAAAGAAAAGAAGGTAGAACAACACAATTGCAGTGAACATCCCTGTTTTTTTTTCTAAATAAAAATCTAAAATTCATTGATGTAATTATCTTGTTATTTAGAGTGGAACAAGTCCCTGAGAGATCGATGGAACACCAAACCCATCTATGTGGTTGGAAAGGCAACCGCTGCATTAGGTGGGTGATCAGGTTTTCTTTTTTCTTTTGCTTGTTTCAGGGTGTTCTGCGATCCACGAAAATCAAATATATGCGGAGTGTGCCAGGCTTATGTCAAGTCATCTGAGCTTTTACAACCAATTGTGCACAAGTAATAGTTTGCTGCCACACACTTTGAAAGGAAACCAGGTGCAAGATTTCCCTAATATTTGCTTTACTTTTACCACCAGCCAGCCTTTTTTTCGTATCAAGTTGGTGTTTATATTTGTGTTTTGAAGGGACAGGAAGTGGAGAAAAATCCTAGACTTCATCCAAGGTTTAACCTAAACGTTAAAAAATAAAAATAAAAATGTAAGAAATAATTGTGGCACCTTAATTGTAAAGTATTTAAGATCCACTTAAATCAGGTGAAATCTAATGGAGACAATGATTTAAAAAAAAAAAGATAATTATCTCTTATAGTAAAGAGTTTCACTGTAGAAACTGAAACTAATAATTGTTCTGTTTGTGCATGAAATAATTTATTAAAAGTAACTACATAATAAACTGGGACAAATGTTGTAATTGTTCAGAATGCAAATACATTTTTAGCCCATAAGAAAACATGAAATTGTTATATTTAACTCTATAAAAGCAAAGAAAAGAAAAATCTAAAAAGATTATGGCCAATTAAAAAATATCTAAAAGCAAACTCATAGTTTTAAGAAGTTTAATAAGTTGAAAAGTCTATGAAAGTACATTTGCTGTTGAACTAAAATAGTTATATACTGTAAATGTTACATTTCTGAACAATGCTTTAAAAACTAATGACTCAATCCAATGAAAATTCTGTTTTTAACATGTTCTTGTGGCTTTTTTCTCATTAAGGAATGAATTAAATTAACCCATAAGAACCCAGAGTGACATTGGTGTAACAAAAAATACCAGAAATGTGCTATGTGATTCACTTGGTTTGTGGTGCATTCCAGATCATTTTATTTTTAAGGGAAATTTGTATGGGTCTTTATGGGTTAAGATAAAAAAAAATCAGTTTCTGGGTATTTCTTTATTCAAATCATTGTTAATCAGAAGCAGAAAAAATGCTGTTTGAAAAAGAGCTAATTTTTAATGAACTACTAAAAAATCATGTCCTAGAAAATAATAGCTTTTTTAAAAAAATTGGCTAAAAACCGACATATTCATAATTAAAACACTACTATGAACACTTTTAAAATAGATCAACAGGAGATCATTGTGGCTCTTTAAAGTTGTTCTTGTTTAAAAAAAAAAAAATTGTGAGTTTTACTTTATGTTAGACAGAGTTGTGTTGTTTTTTTTTGTTGTTTTGTTTTTGTTTTTCCTTTGAGTATTCTTTTGGTTATTTTTAATCTTGAATTTGTGGTTTCAGCAATAAAATGAGATTAAAAGCTTGTGATTGTGAACAAATAGAGATGTCAAGTTCAGAACTTGTGCATTTTCCATGCTATCCTCCTGCAAGATAACCTTGTTTGGTTTTGAACCCAATTTCTGCCTTCATTTAACACCTAGTTGTTTTTGTAAAAATATTAAAATAGTTGTTTTTCTGTTTGTTTTCACCTTTCAGTCCATAATCTGGGTCTGACCCCTTTAGGAGAAGACACAGGAACAGCAGAAGTCCTGTCACGTGTCATCATTGAAAGTATGTTGTGATTTTTTGGCAGCTTTTTCACTTATCCTGGTAACTAACGCGACCTTGTAACTGATTCTCGTCTTAGGAGAAGACACAAACATCCCTCCACTTTTTTTCCCATGTGGCTCAATCAAAAGAGAAGTTTTGCCCACGGCTTTGAGGGAAAAGGGTAAGCCTTTCCCCCAGTTGCGCCTTACAAATTAAAAAAAACCCTCAATGTTATGCAATCCCCTCTGGGGGTCACACTAATTATAAAATATAATGATTGTGCTACCTTTTAATGCCGTCAGCTCTCTTTGTTTGCAGGAGTTCCCCTGGAGACGCTGACTGTCTATCAAACCTCTGAACATCCCGATGTGGAGAAAAATCTTAAGAATTTCTTCACGGAGCAGGTAAACTTCCTTCTTTGTGTTTAAAAAAACTGCACATTTTCAAAATAAAATAATTATTTGTGATTTCACAGGGGATTCCAGCATGCATTGCTTTCTTCAGTCCCTCAGGAGTTAAGTTTTGTCTGGAATTAATATTGAGCCTATCTGGCGATCGGCTGACTCAGATAAAGGTACGGTTTCCATGCCAACGGACACAAAAAGATGTGAATAATGCATATCTCGGAGGTGTGTAATTTATTTTCAGACACTTTGTTTCTAGTTTGCCGCCATAGGGCCTACCACCAGAGATGCAATGGCCGCCGAGGGTCTTTGTGTGAGCTGCACGGCGGAGAAGCCGACAGCCGAACACCTGGCAGCGGGGATATCTAAGGCTCTGCTGTGACCACCTGCAGCCTTAAAGCTGTCCTGTTTTAGTGTTTTATTCTTTATTCATGAATGTCATGTTGTGTTGCACTTTTCTGCACAAAAAAAATGTTGACTTGAGAGGTCAACAAGTCCAGAGTTTGAGTGTATTTATGTGAAAAATGCTTTTTGAAATAAAAATGTGGTTTCTTTCTCAAACCTGTTTTTCTCTATTTGTTTTGTGGCTGGTGTCCGGACTAAAACAGGTGCTGACAATTTTTATTGTCCACATAAAAGTAAAGGGTTTATTTAAAGACTGCTGAAGCACGAATAACCCTTCCATAAAGTTCAATTGATTTACTTTTCACGCGCCAATGAAAAAAAAAAAAAAGTGGGTGACCTTCAGAGAGTCGGGAGGCTTTAAAAAGAGCGACTCCTTTTCGGTTTGTGGTAATTTTGTTTTGAGCTTGAGGAGAAACAACGTCACGATGCTGACTTTATTCCAGCGGATCGTTTTGCTTTTTTTGGCACACATTTACTCAGTTTGTGGAGAGAAGATTTTCCATCTTCGGGATCACTCAGATGTTCTTCATTCTGCCAGGGCTCCTGCAATAACTGACATATACACCGCAGAGGTATGTTTATTTTGATGTTTATAGCTTTTTCATCATTAGATCAGATAACTAAAAACCTCTCTTTAGCTTTTTCTGTCTAGATACGGGTTCATAAAAGCAGTCAACTGGGAGGAGATGCAGCCTGAGGACTCTGAAGCTCCGATCAGTAATGATTTCCCGGAGGATTTTCAAGAAATGATTCAAGAAGGGCCACCTCACCCCATTCAAGGGATGTCAGTCATGCAGACGGCCAAACTGAGAGCAAACTTTTTATTTCAGCACTTAAAGAATTCCAGATGCTCTCAGGTCTGCCCGTCACCGGAGAGTTCGATGAGGCCACCAAAGCTGCCATGAACAAACCGAGATGTGGCGTCCCGGACAAAGAGGAAGACTTGAACAGCCTTGTTGCTCCTGACAGCGATGATGAAATGAGTCAAGATGACAGTGAAGTCAGTGACATGAACAGTTCCTCCACTAATTCCTCTGAACACAATTCGTTGAGCTTTAATGACACAGAGAGTGCTTTTTACATTATTTATAATGACACAAACGGGGATAATTTCTCCTCTTCTGATATAAACATAGAAAATATCAGTTTGACTTTAAATCACAGTGAATCAGGGAGTCGAAAGAAGCAGCTTCTTGCCTCTATTGTGTCCAAAAGTCGTCGGAAGAGAAGCCTGAGCGAATATGGACATGTGGCTTTTTCCAAGAGCCTGTTGAGGTGGAGGCTGATGGGAGAAGGCTACAGCAGTCAGCTGAGCGTGGAGGAGCAGAGGTACGTCTTCAGGCTGGCCTTCAGGATGTGGAGCGAGGTGTCGCCACTGGAGTTTGTGGAGGACACATGGTCCCCACTCGAGGAAATCGACATCAAGCTGGGATTTGGAACAGGTAGACGATGAAGAAAAAGACTGAAAGTCGCTTATTTTTATGAGAACTCTGACAGATGATGTTAAGAAACAGCTCACTGATCCATCATCTAGCTCAGGAGTCTGAAACCTTTAACAGTTAAAGAGTCATTCTGGAAGATTTCTTAATGACAACATCCCAGCAAACATCCCACAAAGTCTGATTTTACCCTTTAGAAAAAGAAGACACTGAATTGAATTTATGATATTGTTACTATTATGATAAATATGAATACATTTTTTTCAGCATAAATAAAAAAGAAATATGAAGAGAAAATAACATTTTTTTCTAAATCTGAATTTGTTTCTGATCTTTAAAGGTCTTAATGACTTTCTTTCAAAGCAAAACACATCCTGTCCATGTAAAATCATCTCAATGCAGGGAATGTAGAAGTAGGTGGTGAAGTGTCAGTAGTGATGAAAAAATTAAAAACCAAAACCACCATTTGTGGTGCTTCTTAACCAGAAATTCATAAATTTAAGAAAAAAAATCAGAGCTGACCCTGAAGTGACCCTTATGTTTGTCATAATTAACATCCTTGATTTTTTTTTTTTAATTCAAAATTAGAAAGTACATGAATTCTGGTTGTATGTCTTGACTTCAAATTGATTTTCTGTAGTAAACAACACTCAAACATCTGTCAAAATGTTTCAGTTATCGTAAACTATGAAGCCAAACTGCTTGATGGATTTTCTGAGCATTATGGGTAATGTAGTCATGATCCGGGTGGACTAAAACATTTTGTCCTTCAACTGTTAGTGAAGGAGGTTTTTTTTCCCTAATAAATCTATAAGTTAAACCTGAAATATGTTACTTTTTCAAATAAAAAATATTGTATTTTTCTTTAACCAGAGAGCCACAATTGAGGGGTTAAAGAGCCGCAGTTTATTATAAGTTACTACGTTTCATAGGGAAAATATCTTGAAATGAAGGTACATTGGACAGAAAAATTTATAAGTTGCAATTTTGAGGGATCATTTTGGTGAAAGTACTGCATTTTTTTCCCCAAAAATCTGTATTTTTTAAAATAGTTTACTAAAAAATATCTCAAGGATTAAAGATTTGATGTCTAAGCAGGACCTGGAGAAACTAGTGCATGCTTTCATCTTTAGTCGACTTGATTACTGTAACAGTGTTTTTACAGGACTACCAAAAAAATCCATCAGGAAACTGCAGCTGATTCAGAACTCTGCTGCTCGGGTTCTCACAAGGACCAAGAAAGTAGACCACATCAGTCCAGTTCTGAGGTCTTTACACTGGTTACCTGTCTCTCAGAGGATAGACTTTAAAGTTCTGTTACTGGTTTATAAAGCTTTGAATGGTTTAGCACCAAAATACATGACTGACCTCCTGACCCAGTATGTACCAGCCAGACCTCTCCGATCATCAGGATCCGGTCTTTTATCAGTTCCTAGAGTCAGAACTAACATGGAGAAGCTGCATTCAGCTTCTATGCACCACAGATCTGAACAGACTTCAGAAAACCTTAGATCTGCTGAAACACTCAGTGTATTTAAAATCCAGGTTAAAGACTCACCTGTTTCTCAGTTGCATTTGATTAGTATGTATTCAAAGTTTACGTCCGCACTTTTTATCTATGCTTGTTTTAAATAAAATCTTTTTACTTCTTTTAATTTTATTTTAATGATTTGAATAATGAATGACATTTTTACTATTTCTTTTGATTGTTTCTTTTAATGTTTTATGTAAAGCACTTTGAATTGTCTCTGTACATGAAATGTGCTATACAAATAAACTTGCCTTGCCTTGCCTTGCCTAAAAAACACAACAAAAAAGTTTGTTTTATCCATTCCCCACACAGGACGACATCTGGGTTGTAATCAGAAGTTTGACGGTACCGGCCAAGAGTTTGCCCACGCCTGGTTCCTTGGAGATATACACTTTGACGATGATGAGCATTTCACTGCCCCCAATGCTGGCAATGGAATCAGCCTCCTTAAGGTGAGCTTTTAAATTTCCCTAAACAAAGAGGAGCAATCACAGATCTGTCAAAGGCGCCTTCTATTTGTTTCACTTAGGTCGCAGTTCACGAGATCGGCCACGTTTTGGGATTACCTCACATCTACAGGGCTGGGTCTATAATGCAGCCCAGCTATCTACCCCAAGAATCAGGGTTTGAGATGGACTGGACTGACAGAAAAGCCATCCAGCATCTCTATGGTACGTGATTACAGCACCATCTAGTGGTGTAGAAGCAGATTCTTCACTTGTTTGTGATTGACTCCAGGAGCCTGTAAGGGCCGCTTCAACACTGTGTTTGACTGGATCCGAAAAGAGAAGACGCCTCAGGGGAAAGTGCTGATCCGTTTCAACACCTACTTCATGAGAGATGGCTGGTACTGGCTGTACGAGAACAGGAACAACAGAACCCGCTATGGTGACCCGGTCCCACTTCAGGCCGGCTGGCATGGGCTTCCCAAGGATGGAGTGGATGCTCATGTGCACGTGTGGTCCAGAAGAAAAGATACTGTGTATTTCTTTAAAGGTCAGCACCACTTTCTTCAAAGCAACATATAGGCTATAAATGTTCTTCTGTGAGAGTTTTGCCTATGTTTGTGTGTGCAGGAACTCAGTTCTGGAGGTACGATAACGAGAACGACCGGGTGTTCAGAGAGGACTCGGACGGCCGTCAATATCCAAGATCAATATCTGAATCCTTCCCTGGTGTCCCCAGCCCTGTTGACACCGCCTTCTACGACAGGAGGGATTCACTCATTTACTTCTTCAAAAACACTCAAGTAAGACTAACTCATCACTAGTTACCATGAATCTGTACAGGGATCTAACCCTTTAGCTTTCAAGAGATCAGATGCAAATGTTCATGTTTATAGAGTTAAAGTAGAGCAGGTTTACAAGTTGTTTTCACTTCGTCATATCTTAGATAAAGCCTGTAATCTGCACGTAAAAACTCACTTGCAATTTCTGAAATCTTGGTATCCAAACGTTCAGCTCGTTAAGGGCATTATCGCTTGTATTTTTTGTATTTGTGAACTTCACGGTTTTCATAATTTAATACAATTTATACAATTTTTTAGCATTGAAATGAATGGGAATTTTTCTAATTTCTGCAAATTATGCAACTCAGCATGTTCAGAAAATTCATGTTCTTACTTTTGGCAATGTTAAATTTCACCCAAATTTTTAAATGATTTTACGCAATTTTTTTCATGCAATTCCTCAGATTTTTTGCACGCTTTCAAACCTATGCAATAGTGGTATCAAAATGTTCAGCAAGTTAAGGACATTAATGCTACTGAGTTCTTTAAGGCAAATTTTGAGTTCAGTAATTATGTTTAGTAACGTGCTAACGTTTTTGGTTAATTTAGCCTCTAATTATGTTTTTGGGCTAATTCTGAGTGAAGCTAGTATTTTAGCAGTGTGCTAGCTTTTTGGCTAATTTGGCATCTACTGAGGTTTTGGGCTAATTCTGAGTTTATACCTTTACGCATTTTTACATTTTTATGTAATTTTTCAATTTTTTTAAGGAAATTCTTCAAATTCTTTGTGCACTTAGTGTAATATCTGCAACTTTAAGTCCTTTAGAAATTTCAGCAGTATGCAAAAAGCTTTAGCATTTTCAGCAAATCGATTCAGCATACTAGCATTATCGCAGGTAAAGGAACTTTTCTAGTTAAGAGTTACTCAAACTTTATTTATTGTCTTTAAAATTCCACCTAATACAAAGCTTTTCTGCATCATTTGATATAATTAAATTGATCTTTATCTAAGACAGAGAACAACGTTTTATTCAAACAGGTGTATGCCTTCAGTGTGGATGCCAACAGCTTAGCAAGAGGCTTTCCCAAAAACATCAGAGATGTTTTCCCTCCGTTGGAGAGTGGAGATCATCCAGATGGCAACATTGATGCTGCCTACTTCTCCTACACCCACAACGCCGTCTTTCTACTCAAGGACACGCGTTTCTGGCAAGCGGTGGGCAGCCGCGATCGCTGGCGCCGGCCCTATCTGCCTCGGAATGGCCTCCTGCCACACAGGGAGGTGGATGAGCGCTGGTTTGACATCTGTGATGTTCATCCTACTGCACTGAAGCTAACCCGCTGAGGCCGCCGCAGCCGATTTAGACATGGTTATTCACACTGAGCCGTGTTTGAAAGAAATCCAATTTCTGCCTTTTAGTGTTGATGCTGCTGTTCGTATTAAAGACAAAGACAACTTCGTTGGCAAATTTAATTAGATCATTATTTAAACAGCTGCTCTCCTTAGAGATGATAAATTTTATACATTTATTCAATACATATTAGTATTATGAGAGAGTAGATATATATTTTTTAGAATAATTTCAATTTAAGAGCATGCAGTGTTCTTTTGCAGAGTAGCGTTAATGTTTAGAATATATTCTTATAAGACAAAACCTTCAGTCTGTAGGTCTTTATGCAGTTTATATGTTTTATAATCCATTATTTTCTCATATGAAAAGTTTTTTCACACAGTATGATATTTGAATATCAAAGAATCTTTTATCCCCCTGAATACTAGGAATGCAAATGTGTCCTCCGAAGAGGACATTTCTAACCCTGAACATCTTCCAAGCACAACATACTACTCAGTGAACTTCTTTTGGTATCTATAGAGGAAATTTGAGCCTTTTCAATGATACCATATGATAAGGGGTGGAGCTCTGGGAATTGTAGTTTTAGTATATTTAAAAAAAATGACAGAGTAAATATTTTTTCTCTCTGGTAGTCAAAAAGATATATTAAAATATATCTTATCAGTAACTACTGTGAAAGCCCAAACCATGATCAGACGACTTCAGTGCCTAACAGTTGCCAAGGTCCTTTTTTTTTTTTTCTTGGATGTAAGCTTTATAAACGTTTCTTAGCAGACTTTTTTTTTTTTTTTTAAATAAATGTATTTCTAAACAAGTGCTTTTCTACCATAAAATTAGCAAAAAGCTATTTTGTCATCCCATGAACCTTACGCATTGCCTAATTTGTCCTGAACATCTTAAACATTTTCTGACTTCAGCTTCTTGATTCACTTTTTGGAGATAACATTTTTTTTAAATATAAATACTTATGTATTTTTTAACAATTTATTTCAGGGTATCTCTGAATTTTACATTTTGAATTGCAGTATGGAGGCTTCCATAATTCTTATGTGAACTTGCAGTTACCAAACGTGTGTTTTTTTTTTTTCTTTCTAAACATTTTTGCACTGCAATAAAAACCTAAAAATACGTAATAGTACTTTTATCCTGTCCTTGTAACATTTACATATCAAATTAATATCATGTATACTGGATGACAAATGTGTCATTTTTCAGTGCTTAGGTTTTGTCATGTTCTGTTTTCCCTGTCAGTTTCACCACGTTCAGGTTAACCATCCACAGCTGTTTTCATTTAGTTAACGGCACTGGCTTGTGCTCCTGGTTTTGTCATGTTCAAGTTGATTTAGTAAACGTAAACGTCTCCTGCATTTGGGTCCTCCACCACAATCCCTGACAACATGATTAAATAACAAAGAATGAATATTGCATAGTTTTAAACTGGGTATTTTCATGGTTGCATGCACCAGCATGAATGCAGAGTTCTATGATTAAATGTTTTCAAATGAAGACAGACCTGAATGAAAAAAAAAATGCACATAATTTAGGCATGTAACTTAAAACTTAATTGGATTTATGATTAATGTTCAATTTAAAGGCTGCTTTTAAAGACCATAAAATTATTTCATAATTCAATTATCTAATGTTTTTTATGAAAGTTTTCTAAATGCAAAAAATAAACGTGATGACACTCATGTATTATTTGTGTAACGTTTTTTTTAAGAATGATCATATTAAAGATAATATGGCAAAGATTATGTGTAACCGTTTCAATGGCCTTTTATTGACCATATTGATACTGAAAATGTGAAAAAATGAACACTTCTCTAAATCCTCTTGCAAGAACTAAAATCCATAAACAACTCCAAGCATCATGAGTCAATATAATGTGACATGAAATGGTGAAAGTCTCCCTGTAAGAAAGGCAGAAAATCTCCTCAGTGCTCTGAGATGATTCATCTTTGTGCAGTGTGTTTTGTAGCAGCTCTGAAAGAAAATGATCCAGTCAAAACCCCAACAGTTGAACAATGGCTAAAACCACCACCAGAACCCAGATGAAGAAAAAGAGATCAAACATGCTCTACTTAACAGTCTTATACTTTACTGTAACAATTTCAGATTGACACAAAGAAGCAGGCATCGATTCCTCAATCAATATTTCACTCAAATGCTTGTTTCAATTCTGCTCATTTTAGGAGATTAAGCTCCTGGTGGGCCACTGATAACTAGAATGGCTGCAGGGCTGCACAGGCGATATTAATAAATTCACGTTGGAATCAATTACAAGCCTGGCAACCAAATGTCATGGTAAGTGGAGTCAGAGAAGATGGATGTCAAGAGATGATGGGTCCACTGATACATTTAAAGTGGGAGTGTTATTAGCATATAAATACAGACTCTTGTTGGGATGTTTCCTCTGAAGATGAGTTTGTTCTTTTGGGCAAAGCGTTGCCTTTTTTTTTGTAATTTCTGCCTTTAACCCTATATAATCACGTGTTAGTTTTCATACACATACTGAGAACCCTATCTCATTAGCATGATCCAAACTTTCCTTTCTCCCCTGTAATTCAATATAATTCCACTCAGGGGAGGTAGAAGGGCGTTTCCTGCTCAAATCAAAATGGCTGCCCCCATGAAAGATCGAAAACTCTTTTGGCAGGAAAATATTTAGATAATTTTCAAACCCTTATTGTGAGAATAACTCATCTGTTGATATTTATTTTATTAAATGACTTCTTATTGTACCGAAATCATACAAAATGTGTTGGTTATTAATTCTTTATAATACATTTACACCATTTTAAAAAGGTGAGTATCAAATTTGAGACAGTGGGTAAATGAGGGGCTTCATTTTCCTGAACACTCGTGTCAATATTTTTGCATTTTAAATTAGCATTATAAAATATACCAAATCATTTAATAATTTATGTTATTATTCTTTCATTAGAAAGGAAATTTTAAAAAAGTGAATATCTTCAAAGGCTTTAAAAAATATCTTAACACCCCCCCACCCCCAAAAAAAGTAACTTTTTTGTTACATTTTTTAATGAAATTGGCTTTCCAGATTTAATCTTTCGAACAAATCTAATGTGTTGTACTGTATATCAGTCAGTGGAACTGATGAAGATTCTCATTATTTACTTAAAAAAAAAAAGTATAACTGGTCCTACATATGATTTTTCAGCTTCGATTTTTCTGCAAGCTACCAGATTAAAAGCATCAACCACTTTTTGCTCTTAGAGATTTCTTGCATACCTGATCTCGCATGTTCTCTCCTTATAGCTTCAGGTGTTTTTGAATGCACTATTACACAGCAGCTGCAGCTCGAGTGAGGTAAGGAAACCGCTGTCATGGTTCATTGATGAATTGACACAAGAACAGGAGGAAAGTCCTGTAGTGTATCGAAACAGCAAATATCTCGAGAACATTTGTATACATGAAGTTAACTCACATATTGCTGCTTTAATTGTCTTCAAACAAAGCATTTTATTTTATTTGATTGACTATTGGATATGCACTGTTTCAGCAAAAATGGCTAGGTATGCATACAGATCATGGGATTTAGATTGTTGCATATGGCTTTCTGAAATATTGCAGCTGAACTTTGACTTTTTGGATCATGCAAAAATATGATTTTTAAAGGTTTTGGACCCACACAGATTAGTTAAAAAATATTTACTTTTGTATTCTATAAGAAATACAGTTTTTTCTGATTATTTTTTTTTTTACCAGAGGAGAATATTTCATGTTTTAAATGGACAAACATGCTCCTAAAATGAAACTCATATTGCAAGGAAAAGTACCTCAAGTTCTGTTTTACATAGAAATCACACTTTCAATCAGACAACATGCATCTCTTTCACGTTCAACGCAAAATTGATGCTGGACTTCCAAAAATCTCATGGCTGGCATTTACCTAAAAAGTATTAATGTTGGAAAGAAATACTAGACATTTTCCATTGTTTTGCCTGTAAGGTTAAAATTTTTATGATAAAAGAGAGTAAAATGTCCTTGTGATCAGTAAGCTAAATGCTGCCATTTATGAAGAAACTTAACGTTTAAATTTGTTTTTTCCATGCATGTTTGATGTTAATTAGAAAGTCTGAATTTGGAAAGAAACCCTGGACATGATGTTAAAAAAATGTTTAAAAATGTTCCCTAAAGTTATATTTTGAGCATCCAAACTAGAATTTTGTAAAAAAATTTATTGTAAAATTTTTTGCACACAAGTTAGCATTTTATGGCAATAGATTAGCGTTTTATTAGCAGTTTGTTTTGCACAAAATGCTCATTTATATGCAAAAAATGCTAACGTGTGCAAAAAATTTTAGTTTATGAGCACAAAATTCATAAGTTGTGTCAATTTATAAACTGAAATCCTAACTTGTATGCAGAAAATTCTAACTTATGCAAACAAAATTGTATTTTGTGCTGCCAAAATTCTAACTTGTGAGCAAAAATGGTAACTTAAGCTCACAGAAGGCTAGTTTTTGCACCCAAAATGTTTGTGTGCCCAAAGTGCTAACTTGTGTCAATTTGTGCACCCAAAATCCTAACTTGTATGCACAAAATACTAAGTTGTATGCATAAAATAATTATTTTGTGCTCCCAAAATGCATATTTGTACTAATTTGTGCTCCCTAAATTCTAACTTGTGTGCACAAATAGCTAAGTCATGTGCCCAAAATACTAATTGGTGAACATTTTTTTAATATCACATCCAGGGCTCTGTAACCTTGTATCTATATCCAGTTTTTCATAAACATCAGTCCAGCAGAGGGCAACCTTATGACATGGTTGCAGAGCTGTCACAGGGGCTCACTCACAACTGAAAGAGTTTTGCATATAATCCTTTGAATAACCTGGTTTGTGTGTGTGTGTAGAGTTTATTGGAGTTTAATGTCTGAGAGTAAATTAAAATAAGTTTTACACACATGAGCATGGTGTTGTGATGCTGTGGAAGGCGGATGCTCACAGTGAAGTTGACATGACAACATAGAGTGTTTTATATCTAAAACCCTTGTATTGGGATAAAATACAGATCAACTTTTATTTAAGTGGGAAATTTCTTAAAAGCTGATTTAAACAGGAAAGCTGTTTGAAGAATATTTTAGAGAAATTTCATTAAGAAGGCTTTTTTATAGAAGGTAAAATTAAAATATTTTTGTTTTTAAGCTTTTTCTGTAAAAAATAAAAAACAAACATGGTATGAATCATATTCTTACAAAGAGCAACCTTCACATGTGCTCTGTCACGCTTTTTACTAGATTTTTTTTTCACCCCAAGACTTAGAAAAATAATTTTAAATAAAAAGTTAAAAAAATCAATCATCAAAATGGCTTTAAACCAAATTATCTTCATGGAGAAGGAGTAAAGCATAAGTAAATCACTTTAGTGTGCTGTGAAGAATGTGATGCTTCTTTCCTTTGTGTACCAAAAGCTGCACAAGTCTGCAGGAAAATCTGTTTTCTAGATGACAGAACAAGTATGTTTGACTTGAAATTCCCTTTTGGTTACACAGGCAAGCAAAAGTATCTATGCCAAATGAAAATAGTACAGTAATTACATGTTTTCTCTGGAGAATAGCCGATGTATCAAACAAGCTCATTTGAATGAGGAATCGTGCAAGTGTAATTAAGCATTGTGCAGCCTCATGTATAATGCAGCATTTAGGTATTAACTAAATACCTGATAAACAAATAGTGTGGGGGTGTTGGAAGATGTCAAACTGCAAACAACCTGCATGGTAAACACCTGCTAATTTACCTCCATATGGAGCCGTCTCTCCCACCCGCTGCTGGCTGAACCTTGACCTTTGGCTAAGGAGGAGTTTTTGAGACAAAACAAGAGGCTTTCTGCCGATGTCAGTCTAAGGGGCTGCAGCGGGTCAAGGGAGGGGGATGAAGCTGTCCCACGCATGGCCACACAGAAGCGGCGGCTATGGCTGCCATCTCCATCTCCGAGCCTGGGAAAATGACAGGAGATGTTCCTGCGACGGTGGCCTTTTGTCAAGAGACGGGAGAGAATGTTAACCACCTAGCCTGAAGTTTTCCTCGAGTTTCATTGAAAATAAGATGAACAGCAACAATCTGCTGCCAGACGCTTATTTAAAGTGAGAAAAACAAGTTCTTTTTTTAAACTAATTAAGTAAATGTTTTAAAGCGTACAGCAGAAGTTGCAATTTTTCCTTTTTTATTTACTCGTAAAATGTTTTTGCTGAAGCTGTTAAATCATCTTTTCCTTACAAAAAATACTGTTAGATTCTTGAATTCTATGGATTCATTCCCATTTAAAGCTAAGGCGCTCTTTTTGGACCAAAACAGCTTTTCTGTTAGACTTTATGCAGGAAATGACAGTTTTCTTCAGTTTAAATCACTGATGTGGAAAAACAGCTTTCACAATTAAGTAAAATTGGATTTCAATTGGAAATTTAAGAAAACATTCATTCAACATCCACCAAAATAGAACTTAACTTATTTATTTCCATAAAGTCCAGCTACAAATTGATCTCCACTTCCATTGTTTTCTTCCTGACCCAGAGCCACACCTGCTCAGCATCAAGCAAACACCATCATCTGTTCCTTTCCTCCCAACTCCTGCTTCTGCTTACCCTTCTTTTTCCACCCTTTTCTAGCAGAAGAACAGATGGGGGTGAGCATAGGAGGAGGTGTTGTAGCGGATGATGTTTGGATCTGAGAGTGCCTGCAAAGGGAGCTATTATTAGCTGACCAACTTCTTTTTTTTCCCTGAGCCGATAGCTTTTTCTTTACTCCGTGTGGCGAGTGGATCTTGTTAGGAACAAAAAAAACAATAAACAGTGGAGAAAGTTTCAGAGCGAAGCAGTGTTAGGAATTAAAAGATTATAGTCAGAACAGTCTTGAAGTCATGTGTGGAGAGCAGCTTTTTTTTTTTTTTTTCTATCCCTACTTGATCTTGCTTGGACTCGCCACCCCCTAACAAGGCCCCCTAGTCCACACACAATGCACAGGACACAGTGAATGACCGTTACTGTTCTAAAAAACAACATGAAATCCTGCTGCAATGTGACGAATTTCTTTCTTTTTTTTTAAATCCCCAAATTTTTTTGTCTCTTCTTCCTTCCTTGCTGTAGTTTATGTATTTTTCTTAGTCCCGTCCTCATGAAAGATGCATTTCCCGGCATCTCCCTGCTAAACAGGAACAGCAGGATAGTTGTTTTTGCAGCGCCGCAGATGAAACCTATTTGAAAATAGACCTCCAGAGCTCTTCTTCACCAAACAGCTGCCATTATTCATGAATGTCAGCTAAGGAGTCTATTTCATATGTCAGCGTTGGATAGATTATATTATGTTACAACCTCTGGCTGTGGTTGGTAACATTTTTTTTTAATGTTCCAAACAGTGCATCAGTAAAATAAATATTGCACGCTTTTCGCCTTGAAGGATGCGGTATGAATTCTTGCCCGGGCTGCAGGAAGTGTGTTGTGTCAACCATGAGAGAATTATGTCTTTAGAGAAGAAGCTCCTTCATGTTCATGCATTACATTTCAGAATACTCAATAGGCAGGAATCTTGCTTGGAGCTGGAGTTTAGGCCCCGGCTCGCTCTCGTGTACCTTATTATTGAAAATTCAAAAGTTTTTACAATGACTTTCTGTTCAGAAAAGCAAAAAAAAAAAGAGGCCCCCTGTGTGCCACTGATTTAAACGGTACAGTTTCACCTCCTTTTCTGGAGTGTTTTGTTTGATCTAAATGAGAATTCGGGGGAAAGTGGAGCAGCCTGTGAAGGAGGAGTGAGAAATTGAGAGTGACGTTGCCACCTCATCGGCCTGAAATTGTGCGGAGTACTTGTGCCAGTCTCTTTGTTTCCAGATTAATGTTGCGTCAGTCACATTCTTTGTACGAGGGACACCAGCCAAAACGCACGGCGAAATCTATCCACATCAAAAAACAGCCATTCTGACGCCGAGCAAAACGGGAGAGCAGCGTTTGGAGGGAATCGCGAATTTATCTGACATGCATGGGCTCCTGCTGTTATGAGGTATTGATATAATGCCTGTCAAAGCTTACCATTTGTGGCATCATCAGCCTCTGTGTTGTAGGTGGAACACTACTAAGCTTTGTTGTGAGTTGTTATACACGGAGCACAGAATTAGTAAACCATACTTTTCTTTTTTTTTCCTCCTTTCTGCAGGCTTTGCTCAGGGGCACGGCACATTTCTGAGGGGCTTTGGATCCACTGGCCTGATAATTCTTTCAATTATTTAATGGTTGGCTGGTGTGAGCCCATGAATAAGGCAAATCTTTGAGCATGCAAGCTCCTCTATTAACAACATTTTTAGCATTCATTTCCTCAGCTAGTCCTTGAAGATTCTCCATGGTAAACTGGGGAGCGAGCAGGCAGGGGTTGGCCATTATACGGGTTTCACCAGGACGACCTGCTAATTTCAATTTTAACCACAAGGTCAAAGAGGTCAGTGAATTCCAGTCAAACTGCAGTTCTGTTGGGAGGTAGAGGTGTGTCTTGGCATGAGTCTGGCGATTCAATGCATATCGTGATACCCGGCTCACAAAAGGATATTTGTCCCGATATATGCCAAAACTGTACTGAAAGTTCCGTTTATTTCCAAAATTATTATTTTCTGTAATTTATCCAGTACTTTACAACAGTAAGATGCATTATATATGTATATATATGTCGTCATATCAGCATTTTACATCGATACAAGTATAGCCAAATGAAGTATCGCGATATATCACAAAATTGATTTTTTTCCCTGTACCCTCATAGGGAGGAGGCCATCACTGCCCATTTAGGTCTTTGTTTTTTTTCACTTTATGCATAAATCAATCAAATTTATGGCGCTTTTCTTTTGGTAAATTAAGAAATATTTGTTTTTAAAGGGAATAAGCAGAATAGTCTGATTACCACAAAAAAAATTTTTCAATAAAAAAAAAATTAAAATGAATGTGCCTTAACAAATAAGGTTCTAAAAGTATGATTAAGGAAATAAAGTGCTGTTAACTTCTAAAATAGCCAAGTGTGGCTTATCGAGTACTTTTTAAAGATAAGACGCCCAAATAATTGAATAAATAACACCATGTCAGCATTTTAAATCGCTACAAGTATTGCCAAATAAAGTATCGTGATATATTGCCAAATCGATTTTTTCCCTACATCCCTTTGAGAGGAAGCCATCACTGTCCGTTTACGTCTTTGTTTTTTCACTTTATGCACAAATTTTATGAAATGGTAGCAAAAAAATTGCTCAATCAAATTTATGGTCCTTTTCTTTTGGTAAATTAAGAAAAAATTGTTTTTAAAAGGGGACCATCAATTTTGTCCTTTTCCCAAAAAAAAATACATTTCTGTATAGATATAGAATGAGTGTGTCCAAAATTGTTAAGTGAAGCTTATCCAGTCGTTTTCAAAGGTAAGACACATAAATAATTAAATGTATCAAATTTATACAACTATCGGCAAATAAAGTATAGCGATGTATTGCCAAATTGATTCCCTTATTGGGAAGAGGCCATCACTGCCCATTTAGGTCTTTGCTTTTTTCACTTTACAAACACATTTGGTGAAAATTTTGCAAACAACTGTTCATGTCTTAAAAAAAGGCTTCTGTTCTGATTTAATGCAGTCAAGTGCGAAAAGAAGGTGTGCAGCTACACCCTAATGAAGTTGTAGGTCTTATTCCTTGCTGTGCTCTGTTGGAGAAACAAAGCTAATCAGGGTGAGAGCGGCCCCAGACTGCTGGAACAGAGGGACCAGGTGCTTGCTCTTCCTTTTTTCATCTTTTTTTTTCCTCAGAGCACCTGCCTTTAACCATCTGCACCTGCTGTCTGTAATCAGACAAGAGTGCAGCACTCGTCGCTCTCCTTGGATGGGATGCAGGATGAAGCCCCCAGCACACATAAAGCACACGTATGTGGGGGTGGGAGGACGGTACAACACCGACCAGTTTTGCAGCCCTCTTAAGTGCCAGCAAAGCTGTCCGTCTTGGATGTGAGGGGCTCCAGCCCCTTCCGCTCCTGCAGTGTCCTGTTGTTGTCTGATTTTAATCTCCTCGGCAACAGACTTGTGATGCACTTGGTTCACGCGAAGGTCAAGGACGAGCCAAATGCCCCACCCTCCTCCTGAAACAAAGCATAAGTGGAGAGCAAAACCTCACTGGTGTCATGTCCACTCAATATTACAATAAAAAACTTTTTCGTTTTTTTGGCAGAATAAAATGTGTCGCCTTAAACTTAAACATTGATTGGTGAGGACGAAAACGCTTCTCATTTGAACACGGGACTCTTGTTCAAAGACGCAATTTTAACTCATGGTGTTCACACTGAAGCAGCAGGGAGGGGCTTCTACCTCTTCTTTTTCTTCTGTTTTCTTGTGCATGTCCACACCCCTACAGTTAGAAGAAGCTTAGTAAAGCTTTGCAAGTCTCTCAAATCTGGAGCGAAACAGAAACGGTTCGGCTCATTGCTAGCATCCCGGCTATGGCGGCTATGGATACCCATCATGTCAGGAAAGTTGTTCTTGGAATTGCATAACATCAGTTTTATAACTTTAAAAACGTCATGCTAGATAAAAAGTTATTACTTACATTTAAATGTAAACTACTGTGCTTCAGAGCCCACCCTTGTGAAGAAAAGCATTTCTCTTCCACAGAACAGCATGACACAGAACACTTTTGCCGCAGAGAGCTCTGTATCCCTCCACGGCAAGGGTTGGTTCTTAAAAAAACTATTCCGGACAACCCTATTCCTTCAAATGCCCCTTCATTTAGAGGTAGGGAGTTACCGTAGGCGTAGGGGATACATTTGGATTAACTTTGTATCATATAATTCTAGCTGGAATAAGCCAAATTTTCAAATGGTTGGCACTTTCGAAATAAAAGGGACACCATCCATATGTTGCTACCAAATCCAAATTCCTGATTGGTCAAAATTCTACCTGGTTTAACTGACAATGCATGTTCAATGGCCTCTGTTTTGTATATAGAGCCCAAAAACAGTCACAAAAACTTGTGCAGCTACGTTGGAATGTGAGAGTTTTGTGCATGGAACCCTGAAACACACACATAAGAGGGTTTACATAAACTTTTCCTTGGAGGTGGTCACTTGATTGTTAAGGGACGGTGTGAACGTAGCCAAAGACGGGTGAGGGGCAGAAAACAAATGGAAAGCTGGTAGGTGTGTGAGTGACTCACTTGTCCGTCCGTCTCATCCCACCGCTGCCACCAACAGCGATGCTCTGCCAGATGCTGCTCATGCAGATAAACAAATGCAAGACAAATTCTTCTTTGTTAAACCTGTGTCGACTGTTGCATGATAATGAAGGCTGGTGCTGCCAGAGCGTGTGCCCGGCCAGTAATGATGCTCCTGTCTGAGAGAACAATGAGGAAAAGAATGTATTCACCGCACTGATCCCTCTGCTGCTTTGTACATTCTTCCTTCCTGGACCTTCTTGGCATTAATTTGTCTTTGTAAAGGCAGCAGATTAGTGAGTGTGCACAATTATTCTTGAATATTTTGAAAGCAGGTCTGGGTTGCAGATTGTGCGTTCAATCTGATCATTCTTTAGCATATTGTCGACGGTGTGGATGGAAATGACATTGTCCAATCAGATCAGAGGCTACTAACTAAAGAAATCAGTTTGATAAGGCGACAGGGGTCCTTCAAGGTTGTGTGGATGACCAAAGGGGGGACCCCCCCCCCCCCCCCCACTTCAGTGAAACCTTAATTTTATATCTGACATTATATTACCTTTTTTAAAATAAAATCCCACTTTTTGTAATAATAATAGAAAAAAATCTTCACCATTCTCCAGGGACTCTACCTAATTATGCATTGCAGATTTCTGACGGCTGTAGGGGGGTGGAGGTGGGAGAGAAATGGGCTAGCGGTGGACTCGGTGCATCTTAGATTCACAGCTGAAGGCAGTCAAGGACTTCCTGTTGCTGAAATCCTGCATCATTATGGCTGAAAACCTGGCCAGATCACAAGGTTACCGTGATAACGAGGTGAGGACAATAAGGGAAACTCCTGCAACGACACAAAAAAATGCAATGCATACTTACTGCACAGGCCTGGAGGGCTGGACCATGTCTCATTTTCTGAAGGGCAACTTCTTCCAGAGGTCATGTGCAATTAAATAATGATCAGTGCCGGTCTCCTGTGTAAAATTCAAAAATTAGAGTCCCATACAGAAAAAAATAAAGTACTGTGAATATATTTCAGTTTGTCAAATAAAGACTCAAATGTGGAAATTTATTTAAGAAAATATATCATTTCATGTGAAATAGGATTTGATTCTAAAAACAGGCTCTTAATTTGAAAGTGTAAGCGTTTTCTTTGGTTGCTTCAGTTTAGGTTAAAATATCAGAGTTTCAAGTTAAAGGTATATTAATCTAATTGGAGGTCGTCCATTAAGAGGGATGCAAATATCTCCTGAAGACGTGATGCTGAGCGCTATGGCCAGAACAGTTCCTGTTCCCTGACGCTCCTGTGAATGACAGACACTTTGATTTAGTTTTTATTACTGAATCTTTCTCGGGTAATGAAGTTGGGACTGTTATGCTTCTCCCATTACCTTTTCATTAAAGATGTGACTGGAAAATGGGGTTACCATGGCAATGGCTCTATGAAGTTGCAGTGGAGAGCTGTATTGTTTATCCTTGTTTTTTTCAGGATGAGACAAATAGATCTTTTCTTGTTATTTTTTTTTTTTTCTAAAGTAATGGATTAAACTAAGTGTCTGATAGAAAAAAGTGGTTTTGTTAGTTACTTTGGAGTGGTTTCATTAGCTTGCTTGTTCCACCTTGTTTTGTCTACAGTCTGTAGGGTAAAAAATTAACATTAGACGACTCTACCAGGTCCTATTCATAACACACCACCACTTGGGTTGTAACATGCTGACAAAACAACAATTCCAGGCTCCACATCAGTGCCCAGAAATGGCTAAACCATAAAGATCACAGAAATATTAACCCATTCCTGAGATCATTACATCTCTCCAGAAGGTAGAACTACCAGAAGAGTTGTGAATTTGGGGCTGGATAGATTCTGGCACATTCCAGATGGTGTGCTGGGAGTAGACCCTAAAGCACAAAATAAATCAAACCAAGTGGTTTGTGAATAAAAAGCCTGACTTATTAGTTCATAAACAGCAGTTAAAAGATGTGAAGCTAAAAGGCTTCAGGGTGAACCAAGGGCTGAAACAACAAACGGTCTCACCTGAAAACGACAAACAAGGTGAATTACATAACAAACACTCACTTTACTCCCATGACTATGAAAAAATAAACAATAAAAAAAACTGCTTCAGTAAATAAATTAGTAGGTTACTCGTACAAATTTACTTTAGGAAAATTAAAATATGAACAAACTAAGAAATGACATCTGGGAAAACAGAGGCATAAAAACAACAAAGGTTGTCTACAGCACACTGTGCCTGAAAAATAAAGGTGAACTGAAAGTATTTAACTGAAACTCTGATAATCTTTTAAGCTATTTTAAAAGCATTCCTTGTCTTTTAGCCCACGTCAAAAACCTGTGTCACGATGGATCATAGTTTCTGGAGAGCAGCAGTAGTTCATTAGAAATTCGCCTCGAAGGTGTAAGCTGGACTGTTGACACGGAGTAGCCCCGCCCCCTTTCCCTCCCATTATGGAGACCTCAGAGCAGGGAGCTTGTGGCCCTCTCAGCATACTTTTTAACTCCCAAATACGCTCTGTTTTCAAACTATGTTTTTGTCTGCTCCTGATTTACGATATGAATTGAAACTTGGGTTTGGCTTGTAATAATTGGGGGCTTGTCTGAGATTTATTTGTTGATGTTGGTGGGTGTCTGTTTTTTTTCCCCTCTCTCTCTTTTGATATCCTTTGTACTTTTATTGTTGTGATCCGTCCAGCTGTATGTCGTAGACTTGGGTTTCGTTCATAACATGCGTCACAAATACAATTTTTTTTAAATAACTCTACTCCTTATTTCCAATTATTTGAAAATATAAACTAAAAAATGCAATTTTAAGCTTGATTTTCTCTGTATATGTCCTCCATCATCAGAAAAATGCCACAAGAACATGTTAAAAACACAACTTTTATCGGAGGGAGTTTTTAAGCTGAAATCTGAACTAAAACCTAAACTAAAAGTGGAACTGACAGCTAAAAAAAAAAAGTATTCCACTAAACACACACACATAAATGCTTGTTGTTTCCATAAACATACATGGTACCTCATAGTAGAGTGGAAAAAGAAAAGATTTACTGGCTGGAGGCTGTAAATTTTACAGACAACAGAAACTAAAGTGCTATAGAGCAGTTTTGTTTAAATAGCAGTCGGGGTTAATAAAGAAGGCTAAAACCAGCCGCTATTATTCCTGAATACAAACCTAGAAAACACGGAGATGTCATTGTTTTTCTACTTTCCATCTACCCAGCTCTCCTTCAGGACATGTTGTGCACTAATAGCTTTTAATCATATTCAAATAATCATGATGCCCAAGAGCAAGGTAAATGAATGAGAGGAAAGGAAAGGCAGAGCTACAACAGCTTCTCCTCTTTTATCAGCAGCATTTTCCAAACCATTAGTCCTGCCGCTGCTTCCTGTCTTACTTTTCGTGTCTGCTGTTCAGCTTCAACCTCTGTATTGTGATTAGTTCAAGAAGGATGCCTTTCATTGATTTTGCTCCACTGGGTGTTAGTTAACTCCGTGCCATCTTTTAATTATATTTCACGACTGTCGTTTTAGCTCTTGGAGAGAACAGAAAATCCTGCATTTTGTTCAAATGGTTCTCTTTACATTCATTTTGTCAAATAAGTAAATTCATATTATTAAAAATGTTTTTTTTTGTTAACCAAATAATGAAACATTTGCTTTGAAGCTACACTTCTAACCTCTGTGCTACCATGCAGCACTTCCTTGAAATCACTCTCTCTTTTTTTTTTTTTTTTTTTGTTAGCCTCGGGGTCTTGTCTTGTTGAAATGCAAATGTCCCCGGCAAAGATCCTTAAAACTTAAAGTGTTTATTCATGATGCTCTATATTCCCCTGCAATCACTTTTCATCTTTCACAGAAAAAGCTCAGATAGCGCAGCTCCAGTGTTTCACTGCATGCGTGGTATTAATGTGACTCAGAGCATCTTCCACACATGCTTTTAAGGCTTTGTTCAAATAAAACCACCATTGTTTTGTGGATAGGATTGTCTTAATCTAAAAATGAATAAAGGTACTGGAAACAATTATCATCATACACAAAGATTTACAGAAAATCAAAGCCTGTCTTTTATTTTTTCCCTTTTATGCCCCTGCAGTTTCAAAATAGCTTCAACCCATTGACTAAGTAATAATATACTGCATGCAAAGAATGCATGAAATGAATATATCTTGGTCAATTTGGAAGATCTGTGCATCTACATTGGAAACACTGTTCAATTCCAGACAGGAAATCAAATGGAGAAATCTGCAAACGCAATGTTAGATAGAAAAAAAAGGAAATATTATCCATATTTATGATCAAATTCTCCACCCAGAGTTCGCCTTAAAAAAAAAAAAAAAGAAAAATAACAAATGTTGCTTGAAAAAAGAACCGTGAAACACAGCTCAGCTGGACACTGCTATACTAACTGAGGAGCAGTGGAAAACCAAAGCAAATGTAGCCCCAATATGGAAAGAAAAGAGAGTGAGACAGAAAACTTTAACAAAGAAATCCCAGAAAAGCCCCCAAACCCAAACAAAGTAACCAAATACAAGGATGATAAAGATGGCACTCAGCGATAGCAATCAGCTGTACAAGTGACAGCCCTACAGTCAACGGATCCACCACTGAGATGGTCGAATCTATTAACAAAAAAAAAAAAAAAAACACAATTTAAAAGAGCTGGAAGGTTGTAATGTAACAAGATTTAATATGAAAATTCCTGAAGCAAAAACCACTTTTATTTCCAAAAACTAAAATATCATTAAAAAAAGAAAACTTTGTGTCTGTGGATCAAATTCAGCGGTTTGTCAAGTAAATAAACATTTTGTTTATTTGCTTATCAATGAAACTGGCACATGTTCTCAACATGTTGACAGACACATGTAGCTATAACGGGCTCATAAAAGCTGCCAAGTAAAACAGCAATACTTCTGCTAAATGCCTCTTTGGTGTTCCACTTCATATCATTATTGGAACGCTCTCCCAAGGTCTTTAATTTGCATCCTAATGTTGCGCCTTTGTTCAATATAATTTCAGCACAGATGCAAGAGCAGTAACTGTGAGCTTCATCCCCAAGGAAGGTAAAAGAGAAAATGAAGAAAAAAAAAAAAAACGAGTTTATTTTTATAGTCTTCGTATGAACATTTATATAAAACATGGAGACATAAAACAATCATTTCTGATTCTGCCCAAATGGAACTTAATGTCCATATGCTGAGTGATTATGCTGCCTCTGTTTGATGGTTTGTTTATCTGCTTTTTTTTGCTGCACATTTGTGCACTCACAGCCAACAAGAGGACAAACAACGCCGCTCGGTTCATTTAGGGAAATGGCAAGAAAAACAGATTCTCCGCTCTAGACACTTTGGACATTTTGTTCTCCCCTCCAAAATAGGAGAGTAAAAAGGCAGGTTGCAGTGATCGGGGTGTAGAGCCCGGCCCCTGAGGCGATGACAAAATAAATATGGGGCATTCTTATGTTCTCTTTCCCTCCTTATGCACACACTAGTGTAACATGTGCACACCTCCTTTGTGCCTCAAGTCTGCCTTTTTCTCTCCTGTCTCATTACATGCTCCGTTTTTAAGGAGGAGACTTTGTTTGACTGCACTTTTAATCATTTAGCTAATGCATTATCTAATCTGAGAATGATCTGGATTGATTTAACAAATCATGTAAACTTCAAATTTGATCTGTAAAGAATTTTTGCGTTTTTATTGTTTGGTCAAGCAAAAAAAAAAAAAAAAAAGGCTTTTCACCAGGCTGACTAGCACATGACCACACCACAAGCGCTGTATCTGATTTCATTATTAGCCCCTGTTTGACTGGCTTAGCCCCTCAGATGTACCATTAACACCTTTACCCTTGGGTGGCTGGAGTTAATTACTTCAGCCTATAATGCCTGAGATACCAAATAAGCATGAAGTGTTACAAATGATGATGCTTGGATTTTGTGCTGCTTTTTTTCTCTTGTGAAATTCTTTAAGCAATTGTGGAAAAACAGGCTGTACAGATATATATACTCTTTGCATTAAAGACCCACTCTAATGAAAATTGTGTTTTTGTTGTTGTTTTTAAACATGTTATTGTGGCATTTTTCCAACAATGGTTGACATGTATGAATAAAATTCAGCTTAAAATTGCATTTCTGGGTATTGCTTTATTTGAATAATTGTGAATCAGGAGCAGGAAAAAAACGCATTTTTAAAAAGATCCTAATTGTGATGTATGTTATGAACCAAACGACACGACACACAGCTGGACGGATCACAACAAAATAACCAAACATAAGGACATCAAGGATGTGAGAAAAAAAAAGAGAGAAAACCCCACCCGTACACCAACATCAACAAACAAATCCCGGACAAGCCCCCAATAGTTATCAACCAAATCTGTCCACAACACAAATCACAAGGATATCAAGGATGTCAATAGAGAGAGAGAGAGAGAAACACACACCAACAAACAAGTCCCATACAAGTTACCAATTTTTACAAACACGCCCAAGTCCACAACATAACTCGATGGATCGCAATCAAGTACTCAAACACAAGGACACTATAGAAGTGGGATGCCACAACCCAATGAAGGTAGCAACGCATCGCTTGAGCCACTGGTTATGATTGTACATTTGGGCAAGAAGCTGTAATAGTTGGTAATCTGCATGTACCAGTTAGATTTTGAGGAAGAGCCCAAGTACATTTCTGAGTTGTAGGACGAGCAGAAGGGTAAAGGTCATTGAGTAGTTCAATTGAGGCCACAAGCTTTCTGCTCCGTTGAGTTCCAATGCATCCACTTGTAGACAACTGGAACCACATTCGTCTCGTTGTTTCCTGTAAAAACTGTACAGTTGATCGCTTCCCAAGTCATCATTTTTGTAGTGGCAGTAATGTTAGGCTGGGGGTGTGAGGGGCTGTAAGATAGTTGGAGAGCATGTAAACAGAGAGCTCTCAGTAATGGGGAGGGGAACGGTCCTGCCCACAACTCAGAGTCAAATGTATTCCTGCAGCTCTGCAGGAACTATGTCCTAGAAAACAATTCAAGTTAGCTAAAATGACATCATTGTAGATAAAAGACCACTGGGAACCCCTTTAAAATAACTCAAAAGATGATCAGATTACTTTTTCTTGTATGTATTTTATAATTTTTTTTTATTATTATTTTTGGTTAAAACGAGCTCCAGAGGGAATCCATTCCATGTGCAGTCCAACTTTTTGCCATTATGACTTCATGCATTCAGCTTCACAACTGTTGCCTCTGTGATCTATGATAGGATCAGTTATGTAGACTGAAGGATAAGTGCACATGCTCAGTCACTGTGGAGGATTCAGGCTCTGATCTAGAGCATAATGCTCGTCTGCTGCAGCCCCCCTGCCTGAAGAAGGTTGCTGCATGTGCTTTTCATTAAACAAAAAACCGTCTCTTCATCTGCACTGGGCCAAACCCCTTGTTGCTCTGCAGAACGCTGAAGGCCATCTGTGTTAAGCAATTCAGTTTTTTTGCACGAAATATAGTTCCCCTTTAGACATCCTTTGGCAGAAGCAGTGATGCCACCTTCACCAGTTTTGTTCTTAAAGCCTTTTCGGTTTAGTTCACAGCGTCTGTTAACCATCTTATCAGTGTGCTGGGCAGGCAGGACACTTTGTGGTTATTAGGTGTGTCTAAAAGGTGGTGGCGACTACATGTGTGGGTTGGCAGTTGTGAGAGAGGGGGAGTTAGTTTGAGACAATGCTCCACTTCATGAACACACACTGTACTGAAGGCCTCCCACACAGCCTTTGTTAAGCGCTCTTTCTTGAGCTGGCACTTCAGCTTCCCTGAGCCCATTAACTCCCACTGGATGCTCTCCACTATGTTTCCTGGGTGAAATATAAGTGGGCCCTACTTAATACTGTAATACCCGCATCCATTTCTTTTGCGCATGCCCCCCCCCTTCAGTAAATGGCCGCCGATACAATTTAATCCTATTTGGTAGGCAACTAAAATTCATCCAATTTCACAGATTAGGAGTTGTGCACAATTTAGTTTAGCTTTACTTTTTTTAAATGTTATTTTGGCTTGAATTATAAACACTGACAAGCTTAAGAGGCCTACAACAGAAAAACAAGCTAATTTCATACATGTTGCATAGTCTGACGTGTGCAGAATGCCCATTTTGTCAATCATTTCCTAAAGTCAGGCATGTCTTTGTCTGATCACCTTGTCTCAGGCACTGTTTCTATAGCTACAAAATAATAAACTCAAATCTGCTCAACGTGTGAACATAAGGAGACTGGCTTTATATTATTACTAATTGGAGGATGATAATTACCTCCTTTTCATAAAGCATGCAAGAAAAATTGAAGATGCAGCATCACTTAATGTGTTTTTGTGATGTCCAAGCATTAAATGTGTCTGCTTCTCTGCATTTTTCCATGTAAATTTAGCTAAAAATACGTCAAGTTAGCCCAAAATATTTTTTTAGTTTTCTTTCAGAAAAAAAAGCACAAAACTCAGAAACAAGGGAGGTTTAAAAAACAGAAAAAGTACTGAGAACACGGATCAATCCGTCTTACAGAAACAAGAGCAGGAAAAAGTTATTAATGGTTCACTAACAGAAGGCAAGCCTGGGCACAGAATCTCCCATTCTCTCCCAAATTGTGCTATGAATGTAACACCTATTAGTTTTGTGGCAAAAACATAAAAAAGGTGCAACAAATGGTTTAATAGCACAAATTTTATGCGTCAAAATGTGCAAACATGTGTCTGTAGAGCTTTAAATCTGTTACTTTGAGAATTTCCTGCTCTGGAAATAAAAATTAAATGAAATCAGTATAACTGTTTTTTTAACTGCAGATACAAGTTTTATGTGCAGCATTATGGCATTAATAATAGAAAGCAAGCTAACGTGCTCCTCATACATTTATAATGCAACATTAAAGCAAAGAAATGAGCCAGAAAAGTTGGTAAAATTAAATTAAAATCACTGCCCTTGATGAAAATTGATGCAAATTTGCGCTTTTTCTCCAAAATGACCACAATTTAGCATCTATGAATAAAATGTAAAGCTGGAAATAAATGGGTTAAACTCTAAATCTCATAATGTGGTTAAAAATGTGGTTAATAAAAAAAAAAATCTCACTGTTTTTGACTTTTTTGACTTCTGTTTTCATTTTTCAGGTGAAAAAATACTACTTTTTGCTCCACAATTCAAGCTTTTTGCAGCTTGTTTCCTCAGCTATCATACCACAAATTGCACTGACTCAAGTTTGACAATCTCTATATGAAGAGCACTTCATTGATTTCTGGATGTGTTTGGCTCAGCAGGAAAGCACAGAAGCTAATTGTCTGACTGCTGTATTGCATTCACTCTCTGGCTCGTGTGGAGCATCAGAGAAGAAAGTTAGCAAGTGTTGCTCAAGTGCACAGTCAGTGTGCGCTCAAGCTATGCTGGCAAATGCATTGAGTTGCAATTTTTTTTTTTTTTTTCCAGAGGATACGACTCGTCAGCAAAGTCTTTCCTGCAGTGTGAGGCTTGACACTGCAGTGACAGCGCAGCAATATTTCCCCCTCCTTGTTTCAGAACAAATTACCAGCAGGATGACATCAGGGGGCTCGCCGTGCTACCAGAACCACCCCCTCCATCCAAGCTCCCATCCTACAGCAGGCAGAAAAACAGCACTGCACATATCAGTTTGAAAAAATATATATATAATAAAACTTCTTGATCAGTTTGTGTAGTTTCACACATCCTAAACAACCTACAGCAGAAAATGTGATAAAATAAAAGAAAAATGCTATGAAACAGAAGATTTCTTTGAAAGCACCACTGCGAATTTGCTTCCCAACATATATCACGTTGACATCAACGTCTCTGCCCTTCTCTTCCCTCTTGCATGAGGTGAAATAATCAACTCTCATTTGACATCATTATAAAGAATAACCGAGGAGGAGCTCTGCAGGCTGCACAAGTCAAGTGTTAGTCATTTAGGACGTTTACCATAAAATAAGGTGTAATTGGGCACAACTTTGCAACCAACAAGACTTTGTTAAACAAGCACAGCTGCTTTGCTTCGTTTTACAGCTTGCTTTTAATTTCCTGTGCCTGTGCCACCCCGTTGATCCGCTGTACTTGTTTATTTAAAGTCCTGCAGACTTTGATGTGGTCTGTAATGCTGTCCGGTCTATTAGCGTATTCAAATTAAAGGGTAAATTAATAAGGAAGCTCTCCTCCAACTTGTGTTTTTTTTGGAATATACTGCATTGCTCTAATTGGATGAATTGATTTATTTATTTTTTTTAGATTTGTGTTTAATCTCTAGACCCCCCTCCCCCACCTCCCACTTCATCCCGCTTCCACATCCACTCAACAGATTGATTGTATCTCATAACAGACAATGGCATCAATGAATTCAAGTAGTTTTTTATTCATCCCCTCCTGGGCAGGCGAGAAAGGGAATCATTTGCATGCAGGTGACACGTTCAAGCAGGGCCAGGCGGGATGAATCAAACTGCAGCTCAACAGTTTCTTAATGCGTTGACCTAATTATGCGCCCCCCACCCCCCACCCCACCTCACCCCTTTCCGTGCCAGCTTTTTGTACCTCACGTTGGCCACTTTTATCAAATCTAGAAATGCTCAGGGTTGGATTCATTTAAAATAAACTCCCTCTATGTCAAGATGCTTTCTTTCAAGAGAGTTCACAGAAAAAAATGGTGGTAAATTCAGACTTAAAGGATGGTGGATTATGTCAAGAGTCAAGGACAAGTCAGCCTTTTCCTTTTCTGATCATCATCCAAAGAATGGAATCCTATAAGATATAGGGATGAATTTGTCATGTGGTAAAGGTGGCCCAATGCCTGGGCGGGCCCCGAACTGAACACTTAACAATCAAAATTGTGTTTATAACATGTTCTTGTGCCATTTTTCTGATGATGGAGGAAGAAAATTAAGATTTAAATCGTTCTGAATTAGGAGCAGACAAAAAAAATGCATTTGGGTAAAAATTGTATTTGTCAAGTAGAAACAAATAAACTCCCACAAACTCCCTGCTATAGATCCATGTACGTCTTTGTTCCAAATTTTGTAATGAACTCCTGTTGCTACACAGATTTTTTTTTAAATAGGCCGAAATCGGCATAACCATAAGTAAAAAAAAAAAAATAGGAACACTTTAACAATAAATGAAAAGATTTGGTTACACTTAATTAAAAAAATGCATAAAATACCATTGCTTGTCCTTTGAAAAACGTCAAGCAATACAATATACTGTCCTTTGAAAAGAAAAAAAAAAGGCTGAAATTGCCTAAAACTGCTCATAAGAAAGTGTGTTATCCTGTCCTATCCCTCTGCAGCAATGGACTATTCCAAAATAAGAGTGGGAAGATAAAGCATAGTCATCTGAGCAGCTGTAAAAAAAAAAGAAAAGGCAAGAAGGAAGCAAGAAATGTGTTGCCACATTTCAAAAAAGCAAAAAGAAAAACTTAAAAAAGAAAAAGAACAACAGAATCCAAGGACCTCAAAATAAGGAAAATAAAAGAACAAAAGGAGAGTTAAAGTGAGGGGCAGAAAATGTTCATTTTTAAATTTTCATTTTTTATTGATGCCACTCTATATTTACTTTTTTCTTCCATGATTTAAATATTTTTATTTTTCTACCCTCTTTAGACAGATTCATAAGAAGACAGAAGACCATCATATAATACACAGTGAATGTATTAGTCAATTTTGATCAATTTAATGTTTTGTTTTTCAAGTAAAAATAATTAAAACATGTCCGTAATATTTAAATGTGATTTCAGTTTTTAGATTGTTACCAAAACATTTGGATTCTTGACATTACCATTACAGAAGAGAGGGCCCCACGATATTGTTCACTCGGGTACCCAAAACTTCTAAGTCCGCCCCTGAAGATCAAAGGGAACATACAAATATTTGCATTTAGAACACACGTAGTAGAAAGTTGAAAGATTTATGTTGTTATATTTTTTATGAAGCATTAATCAATAATATCTGTATAGAAAAAGGTCTCCAAGAGGAAGTACTGACAACTCAGCAGGATGTATGATTGTCTGGTGCCGTCTAAGCACATTAGACCTTATGAAATTTTGATTTAATGAAATGTCTCATTTACTAGAAAAGCTTTTTTAAAAATTGTTAGTAGAAAATCCAAAACAATAATTGAAAGTTGACCCATGGAAACGGTTGCCAATCACATGTTCAGGTGAAACTTTTTATTTTTCTGATTGTTTTTTTCTAAATTCGCTTCAGGTCTCAAATTATTTCATCAGCAAGCCTAAGTTTTATTGGATCATTTCAGACACTTGCTTTGCTGCCTCATAGGTTTCCATATTCTCCAAATGAAATGAGTGGGAGCTAAAAAAATAATAATAGAAGTATTTGCCCCCGCCCTGTGCCACTGTCTGAGCAGACACCGAAATGAGAATGACCTCATCACACATTCAGCCAAATCATCATAAATGGCATGATATAACCATTCCAGACGGTTTTATTATTATTTTTTCTTAGGCGCTTCTCCATTTTGCTTCTGTTTGTGGTTGTGTGCCCTTGTTATCTGGCCCACCAGACTCTACTCTGGCTGTGAGGCAGGGGAGCAGAAGGATGGCTGTAATTCATTTTGTGCCAGGCCACAGGCAAGGCTCTTCTTCCTCTTCTGCCCATTACCTCCAAACCAGACTCTGCGTCTCGGCAGGACGCCGCTCCCCTTCCTCTCAAGCCCAGACTCACAGTATTCCTGGGAGGAGGGGTTGAGGTTAGTGGAAGACCCACTTCAGAGTTTGGCATCCCTGAACCCTTTTAGCCACTCTGCTTAAGTGAAAACTCGAAAGAATATAAACTGTTTTACAGCCCTGAAAGCAGCCACCTTGGCTTTAATGATCACCAGCTTGTGGAGGAATTCACCTGGGAAGTCCTTCAGTCTTCAAGGGTTCTTTTTTCAGTGTAATTGGCTGACATACCAGATGTTTTGAGGTGAAGATTTGCTACAACATAAAATAATCTGTGTTAAAACCCAGAGTCGTATGCTAAACTGATATTTTCTATTACTTTAAAACACAAAACTTGATAAGTATTTGATCATTTTAAGGCTTTCTTATGATGGAGAATTGATTGAAAAGATTTAGAAAGTCCCGCTCCTTTTAGAAGTAATCTTTTCATTGTGATTACGGAGATTTTGACCAAAATCAAAAAACTTGTAAAACTTTTTATCTGCTGCACAGAACTTTGATTTTGGATGTACTGTGTACGGTGGTGAGAATTTATAAGATTTTTCTTCTTCTCACTTCCTTTCAGATTTCTGTTCTACTTTCTTATTTTGTTTTGCATATGTCTGAAATACATTTTTTGAATTAAACTCAACTGAACATAATTTCTGCAGAGTAGAAGTAGTTATAAATTTTCCTCTGGGTTGTGGGTGGAACTATTGCCGTAGATCAAGCCTGCCCTGATTTAAAAGTTAAAGTCCCATTAGTTGTCACAAACTCAGGTGTGGGAAATTTGTTCACCGCATTTAACCCATCCCTTGGCGGAGTGGTGAACTGCAGACACAGCCGTTCTCAGGAAGCATTTGGTGATCTAAGCCCCCAATCCAATCCCTTAATGCTGAGTGTCAAGCAGGGAGGCATTGAGTCCCATTTTTGGAGTCTTTGATACGACTCGGTTGGTATTTGAACTAACAACCTTCCTGTCTGGGGGCGGACACTACCACAAAGCCACTGACATCTATCTGTTCACTCACTCTCTTGATAACTTAACAAAAACGGCGAATGATATTGGCACTATCCAGCCGTTCAATTTTGAGACAAAGACATACATGGATCTATTTCTCTGCAATCGGCTGCATTCAAGGAGAGGCCAATTTTAGCACCTATATCAATGCTACGAGCTCTTTCCAATTGTCTTTTTTCATTTGCTCCTGACTTACAACGATTTAAATTAAAAAATACACAGAAATAAAATTGTAAGTAAGCTATTATATATGTCCTCCATCAAGAGAAAAAGGCTGTAAGTACATGGTAAAAACTTGAAAAACACACTTTTTCGGAGTGGATGTTCAAAAAAGGGCTTTTCGGGGCACAATTAACATTCCAATGAGTCTTAACTCTTAATAAATATAAACATCTTAAATGCTCAAAGTCAGAATATACTCTAAAATATGAAAAGTCTGGAATGTTCCAATGATTTTGACTTGAGAGGTGCTGTGAAAAAGCACTATTTCATACTGTATTCCTACAAAAAAAATCTAATTTGATCTCCTGGCAAGCAATTGGATTTGTTGTTGTTTTTTTTTCCCTTAATCTGTATTTGACATGTTTCTGCTCATGAGGAGAGAAGAAGAAAAAGAAATATCCCATTAACAGCCTCTCTCCTATCTTCCTACATGAATCACTGACATCGAAATGAAAGTGCTTTGACACAAGGGGGGAGGGGTGTTGCAGGAATACAAATGAAAAAAACAACACACACTCTTTTTTTGGTTTCTGTATAGCAAAAACACACTTCTAAGGGTGGTAAAAGTTGTAAATAAATAATTAAGAATGCATCAAAAAGGGAATTATTTTTTTCCTGTTTTCTTTTCTTCATAATTACCTCTGTTTTAACCCTGAGTGTCAAAAAAGACAAATCCAGGCGGCCTAAGTTGTTGATTATTTTAGTAAAACTCTGAGAACTTACAGACATTTGTGGTAATCGTTAAAACTACACCGTTGTTTTATTGCCTCTTCAAAAAAACACAAAAAAACAGACTTTATTTTTTACTCCAGCGTTGCAGAAATAAGCATTTGTGCATAACGAGCTAAAATAAGGAAATGACCTGCACATTAATGCCATCTTCAAACGGACATTTTTGAACAATAACAGTTGCAGTTTTGCAGTTGAATATAAAATGTGCAAAAAAAAGATTTTAAAACCGTTTTTTGCATTTAAAAAAGTAAAACCTTGTCGTTGTGTAGTTGACGCAACAAAAAAAATGCAACAAAATCTTGTAATGCATATTCTTGATTATTCATTTATTTATTTTACGTAAATTAATTTTATTTAATTATGTACATTTACATTTTTTTGTTGTATCTGAGCAGCAGGAACCTCAGTCAGACTTTTTAAAATATTTTTGCAGTGTTTGTGTTGCAAATTTGAACCTGGATGTCTGTAACTCTAAAAAGTCTGGAGTGTAATCTTCAGGATAATAAAGCTGCTGAGCAATGACTCCAACCAACTAAATGAATATAATTTACGCTAGGGTTTATTACTGATCTCACACATTTTTTTTCTCCTTTTTGTAACCTTTAAAAGAAGTAGTTATTGCCAAAAAAATCTAAATTTACAAGCAAATTATAATTGTAAGGAATTTTTTTTTAAATAGTTGACAATAAACCACATTTTCATGTCTCACCATTGACCAATTGAGTAAAAATAACGTATTTTTTCAAAAATTCCAACAAGTCACATTACTTTCCAATAGAATGATGAGTTGAAACTGATGTGACTGATTTTAGTGGAGAGGGGGTTCTTTTCTGTAAATTGTGCACTGAGCACTTTTTTACATGTTTACAATAGTGTAAAAGGAATTTAAAAATATATGAATGCACATTAAGATGTAAAGAAATATTTTTTGAAAAATACATTAAAATTGTTTCCTCTTATTTGTTGCCTCAAGGGACCTCTGTGCAGTTAGTCAATATTTTTCAGGCAACATAATGCATTAGCGTGTGTAAATATGCATTTTTGAGCATTTATGAGACCATAATCAATTTTTTTTTTACAAATACAGTTCATATAAAATATTAAAATACAAACTCAATTCGTGATTATCTGGTGTTCTACTATTTGTGTTGCACACCGTAGCCTTGAAGCAACAACTTCTTGAGCATATTTTTGTGTGACCAAACATTCAAACTAAGTAAGTACTGATTGTTAGCATATATTCTGAACTCAAATGTTAAAAATTCAGGTGAAAAACTTTTCATTACAGGTCATTAGTAAAATTTATGGTAATTTAAAAAATCATATTTGTACTCTTAAGCTACTTCAGATTTGATTAGGCAAAGTCCACAGTGATGCCGTGTTTCTGGTTTGTGGAACAAATTACATTACAACTTTCTAAATGTATTTTAATTTTGACCAAAATGGGAAAAAATCTTTTCAGTGAATTTCTTTTATGTAAGATCATATCATGATCTAAAAATGACATTCTTTACAGTTTTTTTCTAATAACCCATACTTTAAGAATTCTGTGCACCTGATCACTGCAATGATCAACCTTGTGTAGCTTATCCAGAAAACTATAATATTTCAATTTTTTTTTTTATTTAAAAAAAAAGTTACCTTTGACATGAAAACATGTAGCTTACATCCCGATCCTTTCACCACTGCGCTGACAATATTCCTACATCTCAGAGGTGCTGAAGCTTTTCTTTAGCCGAGGAAGGACATGCAGAGATTCTTCCAGAGCCTGTGAGTTCCTCTGGTCCTTCTAACAAAGAAGCTGACACGATTCTTTGGAGCTGTGCTGTTTATTTACTCCTGTTAACACACAAATCCACATGTAAACAAAACACTTACTCTTAATGAGTGGCTACTTTTCTTGAGTGGTATTTTTCACATCCTTGCAGTCATGATATCACGTCACAATCTGCAAGTATCCTTGAAGAACGTGATAGGTGTGAAGTAAACTTTGACTAAGCCGATTGAGTGGGCAGCAGTGATTGATCGGTGCATCCTCTATTTAAAAAGGTTCAGATGAATTTGTATAATTGATGTTGTTATTGGCCTTTTGATATTTTATTTTCATTATATTTGTGACCAATCTAAAGACTTGCCTACGGTGGTGCTGAAGTAGAAAGCATGCCAACAAAGCACTCAGAAACATATCAAAGATTGTAATGACAATTTAATAAAAGCAAATAGCTAGAAAAGTTGCATTACCTTCGCTAATGCTAGTGTGAATGCTTTTTGTTGAAAGTAGACACTTAAATATTGGTACATTTAAAATATCAGCTGTCACAGTTTCAGGCATCGGCCAGAAATAATAATAATAGCTCATCCCCATTTGTTTCATTTAAAATAAATAGTTTTCATCAAATCAAAAATTTTATATTGAGCAAAACATCAACTCAAAATTTTAATTTGATGAAAACTAATCATTTTAAATGTAACAAATTACAGAACTTTTGCTTTTTTTTATTTTATTTATCGAGTATTTTACTTTTTTCAGTGTAGGTACTATGGGAAATCATTGATGTGATGTTATGTTTGAGTCTTTTTTAAATGCGTCTTCAAAGTTTATATAGATAAAAAAAAAAAAAGATGATTAGCGTGGAACATATCTAGTATTGCTTCATGTCAAATAACCTTTGGTTGAAATGATGAACAAATAAATCCATTATATCAACAGTATGCTGAAAAAAGTGAAACATTGGTCAATTAACAAATGTTTTTCAATTTGTTACATTTATAATTATTAATTTTCATCGAATTATATGTTTAAGTCGATAGTTTAATCAACTTAAAAAAATATTTTTAAATGTAACAAATTACAGAACTTTTGTTAATTGATCAATTGTTTAACTTTTTACAGTGTAACTACCCTTACTGATTTCTTTGTTTCTTTTTTTAATTTTTTGCTTTGATTTCAGGAAATTACTTTCTTTCGTCCAAAATTTGTTTAGGCTTTTTTAAGGAATCCAGAAAAGTTATATATAATGGGACTAAATTCAAAAGTCATCATTGAATCAGCAATGTCTTAAGAACCCACCTTTTCTGGTTTCCTACTGGGTTTCGTTTTTCTAACGTTTCATTTTGATTCCTGAAAAATTACTTTTATTTCTAAAATGTTTCATTTTTATTTCATCTTGTTTTGTTTGGAAATGTGTTTTTTTCATGTTTTGTTTTGTTTTTATATTTGTCTTGCCATTGTGATGTTTAATAGGTAATTGCATTAATTAAGTGATCTGTTGGTGGGATTTGCACTTCAGGGCCACCGTATTTGCTAACAAAAATAGAAACTGGTGAAAAACTAGTTAAGTTTTCTAATACTGGCAGGACATCATCAATAAAGTGAGATAACAAATAAACACAACAACAATGACATTTTTGAATGTTGTTGATTATCCATTTCTTAAAATGACATTGTTAAGCTTCCTGACAGATGCAAATGAATTCATGTTTACATTTTTAAATCACGAGCTAAACAATCATAAGACAAAACAGCAAGTCCCACAGTCCAAACACATCTATTGAGTCTGTCATCAAAGACATGACAGCCCCCCCCCTTTCTCTAACTACAATAAGCCACTAATTTACATATTAATGAGAGAAAAGAATGGCAAGTGGATGGAAGGGGAGTGGAGCTCAGAGGGCGCGATGTTGCTCCTTGTTGTCTTGCTACGAACTGACAAAGTCTTCAAAACGATAGTTAATGACCAATCTATAACACGTGTGTCAGTCTGTGCTGTAATCATATCAACATGTTGCAAGGCGGGCTCAGTGGCATGCCTACTGTGTGGGTTCTATTGGTGTTTTTATTTTTTTTTCCACACATGAAGCTAATACTAGTGCGTTGATGCAGGGACACGCGCGTGCTTGTGCATGCTTGATCCCACATAAATGCACACGTGCAACACTAAATGTCTTGTTCTAAAAGAGATATCCTCATCCCACAGAATGTGGGCTTAAGTACACCCAAAGGGTAAATTCCAAAATTAGCAGCTTCAGACTGGAGGGGGTAAATGAATGAGGGAGGCAAAAAACATCTGTCATACCCAAAAGCATTTGTTTCTCCCAACCAGTAGAACAAATGAATGTGTTTTTTGAACTAAAAGTTTCCCTTTGCATTCAAAATTTTTTATATGCATGTTTGAAAATGTCTTTTTTTAAGCAGCAGCTGTAAAAAAAAAAAAGTCAGAAATTAGTTTATCTGCTTTGAAGAAGGCTGCTAAATAACAAATTTATCAAGATTTTGTGTGAAAAATCCTTTTTATTGCAGAATCAAAACCAGATTCCGCCCAGTTAGTTTAATCTAAATTCATTAAGTAGGCAATGTCTGCATGCATTCATTTATCCACTTCTTTTGTTTTAGGTCCTATCCTATATAAGTCTGCAACCTTTACTTGCTGACTTTATGTTTTCATTTGTTTTAAGTTAAGCAAATTGACTGAAAATACGTCTTTGGTTTTGTTTTTCAAAGTTTTGGCTCCTGAATGTGATTTTTTTGTGTTCAGTTTTCTGCTGCCCTTCATGTTAAAATAACACCTGGTTTAAGTTACTAATCATTCACAGCTGTTTCTACTAAATACTTCCTCCATGTGTGTTGAGGTACTCGTCAAAGTTCTTGGTTTCATTTTGCATTTTGGTTTCAAAGTGATAGGATTTTTTTTTTCAATGCAACAAGTTCTACTCTTTTTGTGTTTTTTGGGTTATATTTATAAATATGTTTTATTAATTCTAACCATCTCCACAAACCATTTTTCATACTGATGAAGTTGAGTAATTTTGCTTTTAGCATCTCTTCCAACAACTGTATAAACATTTCCTGCTGAAATTGAGTAGATTAGCCAATTATTGTACAAATAAATGTCCATAACCAGCAAACCCTACCAGCATAAATATATAATAACCATTCATCATCACCTAGACCAGTATTTTTCTAAGCTTTTTTGAGTCAAGGTATATGTTTTACTAAGCAACAAGGATGTGATAATGTAATTAAAACAAACTCTGTATTCTCTGTTACCAATACACAGATATTCTTAGCAAAGTGCCTTTAATATGAATCAAATGAACACAAGTAAAAATGTCTTCTACAGTCTTTTGTGTTTCTAGCTACTTAGTGTGAAACCTGTGCCTGTTTGAATGAAAACAGGCAAATGTTTTCAGACAAATTATGAGAAATTAAAAAAAATCCCATAGCACACTACAGCACAAAGTTTGGAAAAACCCAGAATAGAGGCTGACATTTTCGCGGGATTCCCGCGGGTACGGGATTTTCTGCGGGATGGGAGTCACTTCTTCAGTTAATCATGGGACCGGGATGGGATTAAATTCTGACGCGAGTGGGTGGGAGTTCACCAACTGCCAACAATTCAAGACACTTGTATCAAAGTTTTGCGTCCGAAGGTGCTGGGTAATCTCACAGGAGGAGAGAGAAAACGAAGAGCATGCCAGTTATACCTCTGGCTGTAGTACGCAGACCAGGGCGTGCCTCAATGTTACGTTTGTTTCTCCTCCAGCAAGTCCGCAAATCATGACGTACATGGGCAAAGGCCAGGGTCAGAAGTGTTTTTGATCAGGGGTCTGGATCAGGCTGTTTTATTAGGTTTAGTATAATGAATTTTGAAAATATAATTCATGGTTTTGGAGTGCCACCCCAAGATTTAAAGTGGCCCCCACCAGCCACCCCAATGAAACATTTCTGAAGGGGCCACTGGATCTTTGGACTGTGAGAGAAACCAGAGTGCCTACTGCCTATTTAACCCATGCATGGACGGGAGATAATGAACTCCATTCAGGACGGTCATTGGGGGAATCAAACCGGTGACCTGGAGGCTGACAAACCACTGCACTACAGCAATTGAAAATGTAGAAATGTGGACTCAGCTACTGCTCTGAAACATGCTGGGAGCAGATACAATTAAATGTAATGTTTTACATTATAACTAAATAAAAACAAAAACATAAAGTTGCGGGACAGGAGCGTGATAAATTTTGAAGGGAATGGGAGTCAGATTACCAGGAGCGGGACAGGATTATTTTTTAAACTTTAGTGCGGGAGCGGGAAGGGACAGGATCACTCTCTGTGGAAGAAAGACGGGACAGGAGTGAAAATCCACTCCCGTGTCATCCTCTAACCCAGAACTGGTCTAATTTAATCAAATTCCTTGTTTGTAGACTTCTAACTTGCATATTATCCCTATTATATGACAGCTATAGAGATATTAAAACATTGAAAAATTAATTTTTTTTAAATTTGAACAAACACTAGTCAAATGTACTATGTTTGACTCACTTCTAATCTGTTTTGTCTCCGCCTACTTACTCCAAGGTCACATGACCCAGTGAACTAACTAGTGTCATGGAAAGTCCAGACCATAAAATCGCAGTTTCCGTTTCCGCCTTGTCCATTTATGTGTCAAAGCGTCGTTGGACGAGACACTAAACCCCACATTGCTCCTGGAGGTTATAGGTTGGCGCTGGTGTAAGACAGCCATTCGTGTCTGTAATATGCATGGAAAAGGAAGGACGGTAAAGCACTCTGGGCCTTAAAGAAAGGTAGAAAAGCTCCATTTACCATAACTGAAGCAAAGTGAAGAAATCAAAGGACATATAACTTTATGATCAGATATTTCTTTATATTTAATGGCACTACATTAAGACATGGAGAGCACTGTGTGTGTGAATTATGTTAATGTTAACCTATTACCATAGACTTTAAAGCTTGAGTCACATGATTCTGTGTAAAATTCAAGCTCAACTGATCCATTCAAGCATCAAGGTTTATGTCCTGATTTTAAAACCGCAACTTGGAATAGAATTATCTCATGAAACTGAAAAGACCTTTTACAGGGAAAAATACAAAATAATCTATTATCACAGGACTCGGATTTACCGGTAAATGCTGTAACACTATCTAAAACCTACCATGTTTAGCCGATTTTTTTTCTCTTCTCTTCTGTTTGTGAGTATTTCTATCATTTTTTCAGCACTTGACTTAAGCGGAATTTATTACAATCTTCCAGTTCACAGTGCATGTCATTAGAGACCTCTAAATTACAAACATCATTGGGAGAATTGATTCAGCTTTGTTTCCTGGGGTTGGGGGTTGGTTCAGTGGCTCTGACACAAGGTCACTACTGTTTAACAAGTTCAAGCAGACACATTCAACGGCTTATGCTACGTTCACACCAGATACGTGATACACGTTCAAGAATGCACTATGCAATCATTCTTTACCATCTTGTGTTCACACTGTAATGTCAGTACCAGGTATTAGCACATGTACTTACAGTTGGAGGAGGCTTGGTGCCAAATGTCAAAGCGGTGCAAATCTTGCAAATACTGATCCAGGCTTTTTCTTTTCACACCTCTATTTCGATATTTGGAAGACGTATACCGGCTGGGAACAAACTGCAATTAT